>JAAAKQ030124273.1:0-11142 GCA_010016005.3 Zanna intricata | reverse complement strand
TTTATTGTATCACAACCACGTACCGCTCTTATACGAGCAGAATTGCAACAACTCGCCTTTGGACAACGCTAAGTATCGCTTAACGAAAGATATCTTTCACGATCCTGTATAAAAAACCTAGGATTATGTAAAATCCGTATGTCTTGTAAAAAAAGAACACGTTTTTTATCTAGCACCTCGCGGATTGAGTCGATGAAATCCGTATCAGATGGAAATAACTAATAACGGCAAGCACAGAAAACATACTCAGTAGACGATTGACATAATTTATTTCACTGATTAGTACACAATCACTAAAATAACTGTGATTAGTCAAGTTTAAATATAATTACTATAAGTGTCACATGAGATACAAATTAGCGATTTAACATCATATGATTCCATAACCCATTAATAATTTACATAACGATATTTGCAGTTTCAGAAAATTAAAATTAAGGAATGTGTTCTGCTTTCGAAATAAATCCCCGTAACAAGACATTTCAAGTTTATTGCAGTTCAACGGAATGGAACGTACGGATGTCGGGTGGTGCAATACCCTGCTGCCTATTGCAGTATACGGATTTACGTTATTTGCTGCTGGGTATTTTTATTTAATTGGCGGGTTAAAGAAAAAACTGGCTGATATTGGTTGTTTATGTATATTTTGGAACCGCGTTCCGATCCAAAGGAGTATTCAGTGGCAATAAACCGACTGAAGATCTGCTTATAGACTTATCTTCCGTATCTCTCACTGTTATCCTCCAGACTGGGCAGAAAGCTTTGTAATTTTTAGGCCAATTAGAGGTGTTTGAGGCGATTTTACAACCTGGTCCTATGTAGAAAATACAATGCAATGAGTTTACAGTTGAGTTGGATTGGGCTATTGCAGTTCAAGGAGCAAGGAGAGTATTAAATAATGTTTTAGGTAAACTGTTGACCAGCGGTCGGCTGTATTTTTATTCTCGTCTACTGATAGAAGAAAAGTGTTCGACTTACTTGGGACTATTTGTTACACCGCATTTATCTATTATCTCTATTTCTGTTTCATATGGCATCAGAAATACGTGTAGCTCACAGAACTCCTACACTGCAGCAACTAACGGTTGTGCGTACGCCGTATTTGGAAATGATACGCCCTGTCGTTGACTTCAGCCAGTGTCTACGAGGAAGCTAGGTTCTGCCTTCCAGCGTTCTACACTAAAAAAATACTAGAGAGTATGTTATTGGAAATTCTATAAAATGTCATCATTTTTATGTTTGTCTCCATTTTGTCTTTTATTGGTTTTCTATTGGTGATTAAAGAATTGTAGAGATCAACTCTCTTTCTTCATAGTCATTCGATAGGAATCGTTTGCATTATCAATAAGAATATTATCAAAAAGGTTACAACATATCAATAAATTATTTATTTTATCTTCCACTGCACTTTTCGACTGATTTTATCACATACCCGTTTTATATTTACAGTTTATTATATAGTTACAAAAAAAAAAGAAAAAAAAAAGAATAGAGAGCCATCATACCTATGAAGAAATATCTCTTTTATTTACGGATAAAACATGCGGAAATATTTTTTATAGAATTTATTGAGATATTTTTTTCAATAATATACATTCCACTGCCTTTCAGTAAAAATTATTATTACATTTTTCATTTTACGGATAAAGGAATTATAATACAGTAACAATGAAGTAGCTATTTGATATCGACTCTGTTCACATGAATTCTGATGTCGATTAATATGATTTCCTTGAAATATTATTGAGTTTTTTTGTTATTTTTTATCCTTTGATCATCCACTAATCGAATAATTCATGATGTGATCAACTGCAGAATAGAAATTTACATATTCATTCATTTCTTCATTTGAAATTATTTTATAGACTAATTTCTATTCGCATCTATTTGTGAATTTTTCTGAGTGCAGAAAAAAAAAGATCCATTCTTTTGGATTTATAGATTGCAAATTTTGGATTGGATTACAAATTTTGGATTTATACACTTCAGTAAAGATAGTTATGATTTAAATAAATATAGTATATAATTAAGACATAACTCGGTATTAATTTTATAAATTTTAAATATTTTCAATTGTTTTTTAACGTCTTACAAATGTGTATTGATTTACTTGAAAGTTACGGATTAGCAGGATTTTACTAACTTTTGTGAGTTATTAATAAAAAAATAAAAATAAGACATGTGTTTTTATTTATCATAAAATTTATTTTAGAAATTACATCTGTTTCGATTCCAAAGCAGCTGTCCTTTTGCACCTTCATCAAATTTTACGTATAGAAAAGGGGCTTTTATGTTATTATTGGTATTGTTTTGTATTTAATAATAATTAAATTTAAGTTTTAAATTATCATAAAAAATAATTGTTTTTACTCAAATATAAAAATGTATCACAAGGAAGATAACATGAGCCTTAAACCAATCAAAGAGATATCCCCACCACTGAACAACATTTAAAGGAGAGTATAAACGTTCATTTTTATTGTTAAATTAGTTATGATTTTTTTTTCATTCTTACTATAAAAACCTTTTAAAAATAATTTTAATAAATTTAAACTTAAAACAGACTATTGGTTATTGGTCTTCTATCTTCAACAATAAATTTTCCCCTTACTATCGAAAGTTAGTTGCCCAGCTATTTAATCCCTATATTTACATACATTAAAAAAAAAATATATAACCTTTTTTAATAAATTAATCCTGTTACCAGTTTCCAGAAAATACAGACTGATCGTGGATTTTTCCGGTCTTCTACAATTATGAGACAAATGCATTTTATTTTTAATTTCAAACTTTATATTTTAGTTTACTGCACAATTACTAAATTGTAATTGTTGCCTTAAAAAAACAATTTATAAGCTTCTGTACTTAAGCTTTTAAGGTAAAAAAAAATTATCTTATTTCTATACGAAGGACAATATACAATTTATATCCACATTTTTTAAATATCTTTTTCTATTATTTTGAAGTAAGTTTTTCTTCAATCATTTATTCTGCATTTTATCAATGTCTTTCTAGTAAAAGCAGTTAAATAATATAGCTTAGTTCGCTGTATCTTTAATAAACGTAAAAAGTAAAGATAATGAAATAAGAAACACATTTTATACCTTTATTTACGATAATACAACGATAAGCTGTTGAAAGCAACACAAATAATAATGGTTTTAAAAGTATAAATACAAAGCGTAAGCCGATGACATTGTAAAACCCAGACACTTTCAGTCGATGATGTATAAAATATATCACACTAAATACATGAGCTAATCCGTTACATAAAAGTTGATTGAAGTGTATCGACAACAGGTGGCTCTTGTCCATAATAGATTTTTTTTAAATCCTATTAGAGGGTAAGACTCAAAATTTTGTACAAATTTTTATTTTTTAAATGAATTCGTACACAAGTTTAAAAATTGTGAATGGGAATATTGAACAGAAGTTTTGTATCGTATGAAAAATGTCTTGTCTGAAAGGAATTCGAATTCAGGACCTTCACGATAAAGGCTTGGAAACTATCGATACGTCAGGGATATCGGTAATTAAAATCTAGCAATTTTAAAAGGTATTATTAAAATCATAACATAAAAAGTATAAACGAATAAATCTCCTGAAGGTAATTGATAGTTTTCAAAATAAAGAGTACACGAAGTTTACTCTTATATGTAAGTACACGTACTATATAAATATATAATACTTGATAAATTTTAAAGTTTTTTCTAACACTTCTTCGTTTAAACTTAATAATTTGTTTATTTTTTATAGTGAATAGCCATAATATGGGTGTTACAGAAAACACTTCACAAATTTAAAGCGTATAAAAATTTATTTGGAAAATCAAAAAGATTCGGTTGGTTGGTCTCATTTCGTAGGTTTCATTCGAAAAAGGTCTCATTTCGTAGAAAAAACATATAAATGTTTAACTCATGTAGTTCATTAGTACTGAGTTCGGTCACCACCGCTGTCACAAATGTTAAAAATGGGTATGAAGAATTGGTGCGGAAAGGATTCGTTGTGCGTTTTGATTTCACGATTTGCAGTCAGCAACGGAAGTTCAACGTAATTTTTATAGAAAGTAAGGTAGGAAGCCTCCTTTTAGGCATACAATTTACTCTTGGCACCAAAACTTCATTGAGACAGGTTTTTTGTTAAACAGATAAAATCACCAGGACGCTCACACGTCTCTGAAGATGCTGTGAAACGACTCAGAGAAAAGTTTACTTATAATACAAAAAAATCAACTCAACGTGTGTCACGTGAGACTGGCATTCCACAAACGTCTATTTGGCGAGTATTACAAAAACCATTGCACTTGAAGCAATAAAAAGTAACCGTGGTTCCAACACATTTCAGATGACGACAAAGTTTCTCGGTTGCAGTTTCGTGTGGAAATGATGAAAAGAATTGCAAACAATGATACATTTTTAGTCAGTGTAATTTTTAGTGATGAGTCAACATTTCCTATCAGTGGAAAGGTGAACACCCATAACTGCCGAATACACGTAGTAGCAAAAATCCTCATGAAACTTTACAACAAATTCGTAATAGCTCTAAGGTGAAATTGTACACCTCCTTCTTCTTCCAGGAGGCAACCGTAAATGGTATCACTTACCTTGACATGCTTCAAAATTGTCTAACTCCTCATTTAGACGATGATGACCAAGATGGACGCCATTACTATCAGCAAGACAGGACACCATTTCACTACCGCTGAGGTCTGAGATTCTCTTGATTAGATTCTCAGGTCGGTGGATTAGTCGTGAAGGTCCAATTGCATGACCACCTCGCACCACAGATCTGATCCCGTTATAGATTTTTTTTGAGGAATTTCATTTAAGATCAGGTTTTATGTACTACCATTACCTGCTGATCTTTTTGAGAAAAGACTTTGAATTAACGCCGCAACTGCGAAGTTAATTCTCATTTATGTGCAAATTAACGCCGATTTGCTGGCTACAGTCTGGTATAATATCGACTTCAGGTGGAATATATATCGCATTACAAATGTAAGCAAAATCGAACCAAAGTTAATGTTTGGTGACAAATTTGATATGATTTTTTATTAAATGAATCCGATTCTTTAAATTATCTCATAATTTTTTATATACTTTTAAATCTGTGAAGTCCTTTTCGCATCCCCCGGTATAACTTACATCTTCTTTAAGTCACTATTATCGTAAACCTGCGAAGGATATACCCTAATAAAATCATAATTTTTAATAAAAATCTTAAATAATTTAATAACAATAAAAATATAGTATGTTATTTTTTTGCATTAAAACTTTTGCTTAAATAAATTTCAATATTTTGAAATGACATAATTATAAATATATCGTTATTTAAATGTCAGAAATTTTTAAAGATTTGAGTTTGTTCAAGTCAAATGCCTTTCTTAGCAACTGTATCAGTTCATTGGATTTTAAAACATCTTATCATTTTTCATTTTATATCAGCTACCACTTCAGCTCCCTCGTTTTGTCATGACTTGACAAAGTATTGTATTGATTTCCTTCAAGCACAGTAGTTGTTTTTCTTGTCGTTTCCTATCTGATAATGTTTTTAAGACGTAATAATATATAAAAAGGGTGTTATTGTTCACAGACCGTTTTTGATATTCTAAAGAAAGAACGTTGATAAGATAGGGGTCTTAATTTTCAATTCAATATTTAAAAATTCGATTATGAAACCGCTGAAATGATTTTCTTGTGTCTTCTGTGTTAATTAAAATGAAAATTTCAAAAATTATCGATATATTATTATCATAAGGTAGTATGTTTATCGAATTCAGCCAACAATATCATAATAATTATAAAAAATTGTAATCATTAACAGCGGTCAAATTTTCTTTATTATTTTATTTTACTGCAGTTTTATTACCTTAAAGTAGCGAAGATTTTATTTTATATCCAGCCCAAACTGAAATGTATAGTTTTTCATAAATATTGAACCATCTTAAAGGAAATCTCATTTTGTTCCCTTTTATTAATAGATATAGCATTACGATACTATTTTTAAAAAAATATTTATTATTTATTGCTTTAAACTGCAGAAGTTTTTAAGCTGAATTTCTCCAAAAGATTTTATGCATTTTTGAAAAAAATTTTATACATTTATTATGATTACGAAAGAAATTATTGAAATAGATGGATAATAAGTAATTAAAAAAAAAAAAAATGGCAAAACGCTCAAAAAATAGTTTTCTTAAAATTTAACACCCGTTGGCAATTTTTAATCTGTAAATACTGAAAAAAACACTACGTAAATAAATAAAAGAAGAAAAATAATAATAGATATAAATTAACATTAATAAAATCTTATTGTAAATTCTATAAAATTAGTTTTATTACAGTGTTTACAAAATATAAATAAAGTCTACAAACTGATGTTGTTTAAGAAAATCCCAATAGAATGTTTAATATAAAAATCTGAAATTTTAAGAAGGAAAAATAAAACCGTAAATTGTAAAATTAAATACTGAATGATAAAGCAATTTTTTAGTTAAATAAATTAGTTAATAATAATTAATGGATGTTTTTTCTAGTCGGACAGATGAAAGTGATTTAAACATTTCCAAAGTTAATGTTCCAAAGTCAATGGTCGAACCATTGACCTTTTTTTTTTTTAAAAAAAAAAACCTGTTACTACTTCACCTGTCATTACGTCCGCTTTCTCCTCTGTAAAACCTTTGATTAGACAATGAATAATTTTTTTCTTTCATTTCATTCGATTCTTCTTTTCATTTTTTTATTCCCTTCTTCACTTATACTCTCAGAACACTTTTTCTCTAATGTCTTCTAGTTTTTATATTTCAACTTTCTCTCACGTTTCTAATACTGTCATTTCTTCTCTTTTCTAACATCCTTATCAATATTTTTACAAGGATAGATACTTCCTTTGCTCCAATTTCTGTTTACATTTTTTACAAAGTGATTTGTGTATTCCAGCTCTACGGGTTAATAAGTTGGACAAAGCATTTTTAATAAATTCTACTTCTTCCAAATTTGTTTGATATTTTTGTTATGTAAGATTGCCTATATCACATCAGAAAATTCTTACTAACCAATGATTAGAATAAATTACCAGATACTGAATAAAACACTCACACGTGCGCGCGCGCGCGCGCTCAGAATGTACACATAATTGTATTTATCTGAAATACCTGATTTTCATTACATGCTGTTTATTTTTTTCTCTATATCAGTAGGTGGTACGATAAAATTATAAAAGTTTTAATCATTATTTAAATCGTCTTATCCGTTTATATACTACGTGGGACGAAGAAATGTAGAATCCTAAAGCTCATCTCCTTTTTTTTACAGATATAGAAATTTATAAATAGTACGATGTTATTAAGTTATTATTATTCACATTATTGCAGTTGAAGAAAAGAGAAGACATAATGCATTTACATTATAACAGGGAACTCATATTCATATTAGAAATGATAAAGTAACGATTTACTGAAAAAGATATATGGTATTTCCAATTCGTTTGGCAGTTCGGTTATTCGTAACATTTTGGACCCTTCGAATAAGGAAATCAGTTTACTGGAAAACGTGATTATCAGTATAAATTATTATTGGTCAAAAAATAAGTCAATGTTTTCAGCTTGTCCATAACTATATCAGATATATTTAAATGAACAGTATTTGGAATTCTTACTGCTGCGCCAATTTTCAACAGTTATAGAATTTTGAGTACATTTGCTACTTGCGCGGTACATTTCTGTTTGTACTTGCACTATTGTGCCAAACTTTGTCATTTCTGCAACATTTGACCCGATTAAAGATACAAAAAGAAAGCAGTTATTTTCGAAACAACCTAAAAGTTTGTAGTTTAGATTTAATCCTTTAAAATAGATACCTTGAGTTTAAGTTATTCAGTTTTTAATTATATGAAAAAATATATTTTTTTTTTATCTTAATGTTTTTATTTATGCCAAAAATGATATATATTTTGAACTCCAAATTAATCAGTTGTTTAATGTACATTAAAAAAAAAAAATTGCATATATTTTAAAAAGGATTAATCTGAGAACATTCGATAATGTTGTAAACCGAGTTTCCCAGAGGTTAAGAATGTAAGGAATGCCTTTGATACTTCAGTGAGAGTAAGAGTTATGTAAGTAATTATTATAATACGCATATATTCACAAAAGGTATTTAAAAAACCTATAGTTATTATATAAAAATATGTTCTACATTACGAATATTGATAGCAACTACAAACAAGATGAACGAAGTATACAGGATAACCGCACATGCGCAGAACTCTTACTGTTTTTCTCTCGGTCTAATAATTTTGTTTCTTACTCTTGGCTGAATCACTAGTTTATCGTATTTCTCTAGTCGAAAAATGTTGCCTTAGCTTATTGAGATTACAGACCTTTTTTTTTTTTTTTCTTTATTTAATATTATATTTATGTTGTTTTTTTTTTGTGTTTGTGGCAAAGGAATTAGATTAATATTAAGGAGAAACAAATTAACTAGTATCAATACACTATTCAAACTACCGCTTTTGTTAAGAATTCGTAGGTATCTCAATAACCTGTATTTTAATCATAATTTTATATTTCTCTTTGCATTAGAAAAATAATTTTAAAAAATTCATTAGACAAAATTATTTCTTAAATAAGGAAATATGATTAAATAATAATAGAAGTAAAAAACATTGAAAACGAATACGACGATTATTTTTATCGAGACAAAATGTAGTTTCCATCAGTTTTAATCTTTAATCTTACTGAATATATTAAAAATATCATTATATTTAAAACTTGCTTCGGTCCGGTCTCTTTTAAGAATAATGATTTTATGTAATTTCTAACCCCTCTCAGATAATTATAACTTTCCATAAAAAAATCAACTGACTTTCAAAAAAAAAAAAAATTATGATGATGAAAAAAGATGCAAAAAGAATATTTTAATATAATGAGAAATATGAAGTAAATTATACGCCCTCTATTTATTATTTTTCCTGTAAATACAGCCGCTTTCATTGTTGATCGTCTCTTTATAACGTTGTATTTTATCAGACACTTGTACCGCTTGATACAATTTTTCAATCTTATCTTTTCAGATAAATTGAAGTATACTGATATGAAAACGGTTCAATTTATTATTTTTAAAATAAAAACTATTATTTTACCCTTTTAAAGATGTTTTTTTTTTTTTTTTTTTTTTTTTTTTTTATTTTTCCCTTTTTTTTCTGATCTTTCTTTCAAATTAGCCTTCTTAAAGCAGAGTAATAAATCCTGAATGCATAATGCCTTTATTACTATCCATTTTATATTTTGTAAACAATCGATGGATGAAACCATTACTTGATGAAAATCCATCATAAAAGAAGAAAATAAATAAATATGATACATAATTTTCACAGAAAGAAAATTCTGTGAAAGTCAAGTAAACATATTTGTTTTATTATATTTTGTAATGACTCTCTTTATTCTTTGATCCTACATAGTTCAAGTTTCCGATGTTATTAAACGATCTAATTTGCAAATTGTTTTTAATGTTTGGATTAATATTATTCTAAACAAGTTTCTTTTGATCTTAAGTAATATTGAGTGACATGCATTTATGAATATTAAATCTGATAGATAAATTTTTATTTTACGTTGAAATGAAAACATTTTTAAATCGCTTTCATATATTAACCAGAAAATTTTATAGGAAAATTTAAATTTTATATTCATTATGAAGGCTAGTAGAAAATATAACATTATAACCTATATAGTATTATGGAAAAGGTAAATTTTAATTAACTTTTTTCAACAGAGGGAGTAATTAATTAATGAAAATAAACGGAATAACGCTCGTAAAGGAATTAGTTTAATGAATAGAAGAGTAAGTTTGACTCGACAGCTTCATTCTATCTAGCGCATAACAATGGAAAGAAACTACTACTCTCAGTACTCCAAAACTTTCTCTCTTAAAATTCTATATAAAAATAAAAACGAAATATTAGTTTTGGAGGAATATAATATTATTCATACTTCAAGTAAAAATAATACGATGGATCCTCAACCATATGGAACCAAATAAAAATACTTTCAGAAAATTGGTAAAAATTTGGAGAATCATCAAATATTAGAAATTTTTTTATTAAAGTTAACAATTAACTACGTTGATAAGGAAAGTTATTTTATATTATAATAGTCGACTGAACGGGGTTATTTATTTTTTTTAAACCATCAAAATTAAGTGAAGTTAAACAAAAAAGAAAAAACAAAAACAAAAAAAAATCGGCTTTTCTCTTCGTTCTGCCTCCAATAGCATTCAAAAAAATGATTAAAAAAAAAAGGTAATTTAATCTTGATAAATCGAAAAATAAAGACATAACATCTTTAAAAGAGTAAAATAATAGTTTTTATTTTAAAAATAATAAATCGAACCGTTTCATATCAGTATACTTCAATTTATCTGAAAATACAGCACGGAGATTGTAGACCTCCGTGCTGTATTGATAATAACTCCGGAAGGTCACGTATTCGTATCCCGAATCAGATATATTATTTTTCATACGATTTAAAATTTCCATTCCATATTCCCACGCATAGGTTTCCAGTTTATATTGTGAATCAATCACAATAATAATAATAACAAGAACAGTTATTGAAATTCTTTTATCTGTCAAGATCTGACAATCAGATTTTCTAGTATATAAATTTTCAAACTCAGGCTATATAATTTTTTGGATAGGTAGTATAGTATGCGTACTCGATGACCGTTTGATCTTGCTTTCAGTCTCTGTTTGACAGTACTTTCCACCTTTGCATCCATCTTATAACATATGTCGGCATTCAGCAGTTATTCATATTTCACCCGCATCGACTATTTTACCGTCGAATATACTGCAACTAACTCAAAAAAAAATAAGTGTACGTAATATTATAGACGTTTTACTTCATATATAGAACAACTCATAAGTATTGCGATCTCTTTCTAATCTTAAAGTTCTTTCATGAAGGCTTTCAGAAGAATTTAGAAAGTTTATCCACTCTAATTTGTGGCGAAAATAATAAATATTTCAATTAGTTTCGCCGTGACGTCTGTACGTATGTACGTACGTATCACACATAACTAAAACACGATTAGCCCTAGGATCTTGAAATTTTGGATTTAGCGCTGTTGTAAAATCTATTTTGCT
>JAAAKQ030124240.1:0-13697 GCA_010016005.3 Zanna intricata | reverse complement strand
TATTATTCTAACAAGCACGAGTTTGATGAACTCGGGGAACTCCAAAGCGGGAGCCTCCAGGTTATACAGCAAGGGTTTGAGCCAAGCGAGCTCTAGGAAGAGCTAAATATCCCCTGACCACGATCTGCTAAATATCCCCTGACCGCGA
This sequence comes from Zanna intricata, assembly GCA_010016005.3. Lineage (NCBI taxonomy): Eukaryota > Metazoa > Arthropoda > Insecta > Hemiptera > Fulgoridae > Zanna > Zanna intricata. Next base: position 13,549 of record JAAAKQ030124240.1, on the reverse strand, counting down.
CGGGAAACGGCAGTAACTGTTCAGCGTGGGCGAAGCCGCGGTGGGGATGCTAGTTACAATATACTACGGTATAGAATTACATGAACAACAAAAAGTTTTAAGGTGTGTTGTATAAAAGTAAAAGCTGTATATTATGTATATAAAATATTATTATTCACATGATTTTATTGGTAGTAGGATTGTTTTTTAGTATTAGAAGGAATTTAGTAATTAATTATTAAAGAACATATTTAAGTTTAATTAAAATTTTAGAATTTTTCCACATAGCAGATCTTAAAAAAATTCATCTTCTAGAACGCAAGGTTAGGTTTCACATTCATTACCACCTATACCAGTTATTATTTATATGTATTATTTTATAGTTCTGCCTTTAATCGATTTATTTATATTTATAATTTTACTATATTTTTCAGTTGAATAAAAGAGAAATGAGCTTTAGAAATTGAATTATTCACCTAACTCATCTTTTTCTTGTGTTAACAATGAACAAAACATATGTCACGCTAATATTTTACAGATCGTACCCTAGGGATCTGGTAGGTAATATCAACCACATCTGTTGTTTTTCAATTCATACAGAAAGCAAAATACTGTTTTAGAATTTGGCTAGTGACTGGAAAAAATTATACAAAAATTTTTACCAGATTAGTTTACTGTATTTAAAACAAACTACACTATAATTTAAAACAAACGAATGTTTTAAATGTTGAAAAACAAATGCATAAAATATAAAATTGTGATAGGAATTTAAAATGCTAATAGGTTTGTATGTAAATCAAATATTTAAAATTGGTGGTTTGCCAGCTTCAGATTAGGAACCATAAAAAGGGGAATACTTTAGGAATTTTTTTTAGAAAAAGGCCACTGATGAATGAATAAGTAAAAAATCTGCTGAAATGATAAATATCACCGTCCATAAATAATTATTCCCTGTGTTCTTCAAAGAATGGTCTTGTTAGTGTAAGTGTAAGGAATTTGAAAAAAGAGAATTAATCAAGAATATTGTTGAAGTTAGAAGAATGGGAGTTATTTAATGGAAATTAACCGAGAAAAACGTGGAACAGGATGTTCAATAAGGTTTGCAGAAATTGTTTGTTTGACACTGATGAAAAAAGATAGAAGATTGACAAGAATGGAGGGATATTGTGTAGAAATGCAAGGTTCATCAAAAATTTTAATATCAAATTGTAAGTAGTCAGTAAGTAATTTGTAATTAAATTTATGTAATAATATCAGGTTTATTGGAATAAAGGTCGGCTATTAGGTTCATATATAATTATGTTATATTTATTGGATTATCGGTAATTTATGAAAATGGATAATTGTTGTATTGTTTCATATTGTGATAAATATAATCCCTTGGATCTATATGATTTTTTATTATAAGATTAAAATATTTTCTTTTAAAGGCATCTAAATGATGCTTTTAAATTTTTGCTTAAAATTACTGTATTTGCTATTGATATTGTATTCCATAATTCACATTAAGCAAAGATTGGGTATTGATTTAAATTCCAACTTTTTTCTGGAATCGAGAGTTGTTCTTCTAAACATCTACCTTCTTTGACTGATTACTTATCTATAGTAAATAAAGACATCAGGATGAATGAGTATAATGATGATTAATGAATATAGCTTTTTTGATTGTTAAACTACATGTATATTTGCTATATAATCTAGGGTGTACTGGTTCAGTTCATGAATTAGTTGTTGTGAAGTAGATTTACTTTAGTTGACATATTCTCAATAATAAATACAATAAAATCTTATATTTTTTTCTACTTAAATATAATATAAAAATTTTTGATAATCTCTTAAATAATAGTTTTAAAAGATAGAAGAAAAATAATGCTTGAATATTTCTAACAGCTTAATGTATTTTTTATTAAATAATTATTTTTTTTAATCCATTTTTAGGTTCAAACTCGCTTGTCAAATTTGACTGCAAATGTAGGAGAGCTTGAAGAAAAGGAACGTGAGTTAGCTGCTCTAGGACAGTGGACCAAAGAACAGTTAGCCCAAGTTACCGAATGGAGATCGAAACCTGCGAAATTAAGACCAGATACTGCAAGAGCTGAAATATCTGCAATGCAGGTTGGTTCATTTATTATGGTTTCATCAGCCTTTGTGAGAATATTCTGCAGATTCTTCCCAAAGATTTTAGTTTTAATTTTGTACAAAGTGGACATATTATTGCATTTATGATAACATTTAGATAAAAATATTTAACGTATTTATCTTTATTTTCACTATTTTATTTTCTAAAGAAAAAAATCAAATTATCAGTTCAGTCAGTTGATTGTAAGAGGAGAATTAATTAAACAAATCAATAATGCTCAAATTTAACTGGTGAGGGAATTTATATACTCGTATTTGCAGAAGATGGTAAAATTGAAATCGGACTGAGTGTAAAAGTTCAAGAGATATATAATTTTTTACCAGTCCCAGAATCATAAGAGGAAATAAGATTGTGCCAGCAAAAAAGAATACTAATAAAACTTATTATCTGGCAATCCTTGCTTTTATAAAAGGAAAGGAAGCTGGTTGCTGAAGGGACAAGAAAATAGTAAAATGCAAACATCAAAGATTAGACATCATAGATTAGAGTACTGGTGAAAACAGAAAGGGATTTGGAATTGTTAAAGGGCTTAACAGTATTTGTTAAAAAACCATGAAATGGTTCAGGCATATAAATCAAATGTAGAGGTTGAGGAAATATCTAAGGTAATTTTTTAAGCCAAAGAGAAAGGCAGCAAGTGAAGAGAAAAGCAGAAAGGTGTAATATAATTCTGTAATGAAGGAAATTAGAAGAAAGGGTCTTGAAGTGAAGAAATTTATAGAAGAGATTTAGGCTTTAGAGAACGATGTGTAAATGATGAACCAGTTAAAAAAGCATGAAGCAAGTAAATTAAATTTAATATTAAGGATTTTATTTTGCATAAAGAAATTTAAGTATGAAATAAATTTTTGTTTAATTTTTTATCGTAACAAAACTAATGCAATAATATTCCAATATTCCAAATGTCTTCTGTTATTTTTCCTAAAAAAAAATAACTGATTTTGTTTTTACAGCTAAAGAGTTTTCAACGAATAGAGCAGTTGAAACTTTGAGTACAAATATAAAATGAAACATCATGTAAGAGTGTTTCACTTCAATGATTTTCCCCACCAATCTTTCCATGTCTTAGGCCACAAAAATATAATGTTTTACATGGTTCCTATCTTTAAAAGGAATAAGAATTAGCTCATTCTTGTTGACGGCAAAGAGCTCTCTGTATTTTATTCTTTGTCATATAGTGCAGTTCATAAAAGTCATATGAAATTGTTTTTATTGTCTGAATGTAATAAAAGACATATAAGAAAGAAATTACATAAAAGTTTGGTATTTTTTCTTGGTATAGCCATCTGAAATTTTTCTAAAATAATGAAATAAAACTTGCCCAACAGTTTATCATAGAAAGTTATCTTTGCTTATTTTTATTTTATTAGAAGATAACAGAAAAATTATTGAATGATGTATGATACTGTTAAGATTTTACTTGAAAAGCAAATAATAATCTTATTTTCAGCTTTCATTATTGTATTTATCATAGGGGGACTTATTTCTTATAAATGAGTTCTGGAAAATCTACATACAAATAAATTCAAAAATGTAATTAATACATTTTTGTAATTATGTTGGGTTAGTGTAATTTTGAATTTTCTAAATATGATTAATGTTAATGTTCAACTTTTATTGAAACGATTTAGCTAATATGTAAAAAGTGTGCATTTTAAGTAAATTGAGCTGTTAATTAGTTTAATCTGAATATGGAAGCTTGTAATGGAGAAATTTATCTTATTTCATACTTTGTTTTACATTAATAGCCTACCCAATCATTATTTATCTATTAACTTTTGCTGATATTTAATAAGTTTAATGCTGTTGGTGTTATTTGAAGTAAGTTTTGATATAGCAGTACATATTGCAAAATCTTTAATTTTAAATTTTATCAGAATTAAACTTTAATTTTTAATAATTTTATTTTCAGGAAATATTAAATACTGTCGGAGATAAAAAAGTAAAACTTATTACCGAAGGACCTCTTGGTGATAAGGCGCAACTCAACGAACAGTTGGATGAACTTGAACAGCTAGTAAGATATTATGTCATTATTTACTGCTTTACTGAAATATTTTTTTCTTATTGTATTTGTTTAGAAAATAAACAGTTATGTGCTTATTAAGTAATTTAGGTATAATTTGTGATAAAATATTTGTAATATTAATTTTATCTGTTAAAAAGATTGAATGAAATATGATAGTTAATTGTAAAATATAATAATAATAATAATGTTTGTAAAAACTCATAAATCAGATTATTATTTTAATTTTTTTAGTTAATGGAAACAATCGCTAAGAAGCAGGCCGAACAAAATCTTATGGAAGAATATAGAAATAAAGCTCATGAGACACAAGGCTGGCTAGATTCTTTAGGAAAACGACTAGATGTCCTTGAAAAACCTAGCGGGCTTGATTGCATGCAAAAACTTACAACTCTTGCAGAGATTGGTTTTGAATTCAATGAAAATGGTTTACCACGAGTCAATGAAGTGAAATCGCTTGCGAATCAAGTGATGACTGTCGTTAATAATTTGGATGCTCAGCAGGTTGAGGAACAGGTATGATTTAGTTATTTTATTAAATAATTCCTTTCTATTATGTTGAATGATTTAATTCTCGGTTTATTACTAAGTAAAGTTAAATCTACTTATTGAGATAAGAACTAAAATTTTATTAGATGCATCCTTATTTTTATTACATTGTTATTTATATTTTTATTTATTTATTCTTATTATTTAATTATTATTCAGTCTTCTTATTCAGAGTTAATTAATCTGTTGCTCAGAAATATTGCTTCTCAATATTCTATTCTGCTGTAATTTAATTCTCATTACCCTCAGATTAAAATTTTTTAGCTTGATGTACATGATAAAATATTAAAAGACCTTTGTTTATTTTTTTATTAAATACCAATTGCTTTTCATGATAATTTAGATTATAATTGATAATCCTAATCTTAGAACTTTCATTTCTCTCTAATTTTAGGATTTCTTTTAGATGCAATGTTTACTGTTGACATCAGGAATAATTGTGATACCATGCTGGGACTCACATAGGCTATAACATATTTATTAAGAATTTTATAGTTCTATGATGTTATTAAGCATATAAGTTTGAGAAATACATTGTACTATAGCTATAAGAACAGTCAAGTCTTGCAAGAGTAGAACAAGAATTATTAACTTAGTATATAAATTAATGAGATAATATAGTATACGAGATATTATATATCTCATTCGGTTGATACATTACATAAAGAACTGCTCACAGTCTTTAAAAGCCATAAAAATGTTTACAATGAAAGTGTTCATACTTTGAAAATATTTTACGTAATTTTTTTTTCATAAGTACATTATGCAGTAAAATTTGTTACTTTCAAAAGTTCTTTTGCTATTCTAAAAGAGGTAACAGGTAAGTAGATAATCTATCTAAACAGCGTATAATAATTATTATGTTCTACATAATTGCCATTCTTTAAAGATTTGTTTTTTCTTGATTTTTGACTATATCTTTTTTACAAAACTGTATTCATGTTTCCCATTGTTAGTTGTGCAATAAAATTCTTTTGCACTCTTTTTTGGTAGTAATAACCTGTCAGATTGTTGCCCTAAACATAAAAATTTTTATAATTTATCTAATGTAAAAAAAAAATAAAAATAAAATAAAAAATGTGAAAAAACTGTAGGAAAAGTTATATGTACACAGTTTTGATGTTCTGTTGAAGCTGTGCATCTGGTTTATGTATAAAAATTTTAACATAGTCACATCATATTACATACTACATGAAAGGTTCTTTGTGCCTATATTTAAGATACAATTTATAGCATCTGTTACTGTAGGTACTAGAATGACATAATGCCTGTAAAAATGTAATCTAGTATTTTACCTTAGTTAAAACTTTATAACACAGTTGTAATTAAAAGAAAATTCTTTTTTTTATACATAAATATCTAAAATTGTGTTATAAATAGAGAACTAAAGATACTGCTCTGTTTCTTTTAAAAAATAAATTAATAATTAAATAGTAATTAATACTCTATTAAATACTTCTTACTCTATCTTTCAAAGCCTGCCAATCTTCATGTGGAATTTGTCAATATATATTTATATACAAGTATATATATGATTAGTTTTGTTCAGCAGTTGAAATAAAAAAAATATAGAATTAGAGCAAGGAAACTGTACTAAAATAAGAATATTAAAAAAATTACTTGGAAAGATATTGTATCCATGATGCAGATAGCTATATTAATATGTAATGGAAAATATTATAATGTTAATTTGACAGTCTGGTATTTTTTTTTTCTTTAGCAGTAAATGCTAAGTTTGAATGCTATTTATCCAGTTGCAAGAAGTGCAGCACCTTATATTAAGGTTTTCTTGATCTCAAATAAGCATGTTGATTACATTAAGAGATAGCATATGAAAAATATTTTGTCTTATTTTTTTATATTCTACATTCATTTTTCCTGTTTTTTTCTTCTGAGTTTAGATGGGAAAGATTTTTTGTGGGATACCTTTCTTGATGAGAGTTTACCGTAGTGGATTCTATAGAAATTTGTAGCATGTGAATTTCGTGACGGCCATTTCAGTGATACATGAATTATTTATTATATTTTTATCAACATGCATTTAAAAATTTTAAATAACTAATTATAAGTAATCTTTTTTTTTTTTCAGTTAAGAGCTGTAGAACGTCGATACAATGATATCGCAAAAAGAATCCAACGTAAAGCTCAAGTTTTGGAGACGACAAAGAAAGGTTTAGATTCTGCACAACAAGAAATCGCTCAAGCTCGAGAATGGGTTAAAAGTAAAATGACTCTTGTACAGAACCCACCTCCTATCGGATATGATGCTAAATCTGCTGATGAACGTCAGCTATTACTGAAGGTAAAGAAATAATATATAATTGTTAGTTAAAACTGCGTTTATGTATTTATATGAAATTACAAAATATCTTGTAACTATTTAAGTTCTGTTTAGAATTGGTAGTTTAGGTGAGTTTTGTTAATTATTTTAAAATTATTTTATATAAAGTAACGTTTACCATCTGTTATTATTTTTACAGAATACGTTAAAAGAGGCTGAAGGTAAACAACTATTAGTTGAGTCAGTTGACAAAAGAATGTCGTCATTACGCAGTGAATTAGAACCAAGTGAAATACAACAGCTGGAAGGAGGATGGCTACGACTTTTGGAGTCAGAAGTAGGTGAACTTTGCGCCGGCCTTAGAGGAGAACTATCTAGAGTTTCTGCTGCTGGTCAAGAAAGACGTGATTTTGAGGAAGCTGCTAATCAAGCTAAAGAAAAGCTTAGAGAATTTTCAAATGAAAATCTTGAACCTCTTAAAGAACAACCATTAACTGCTTTTGGTGCTGAAAAAATTTACACTCATTTTAAGGTAAATGACTTGATAGATTATTTTTTTTTTAATAATCAAATAATTATTATCTTTTATACACCATAATAAATATAATAATTGCATATGATTTGAATTGAAGAATTTCTAACACGTAATCAATTAATTCACAGTTAATAGAAAAATGGAAATGTGTAACAAAAAAGTATTTCTGTAAAATTAAAAGGATACTTAAGAAATCAAAGTGTTTTATGGATTGCATAAAAGTCAATTAAAAGATCGAGTGAAAATAAAGACTGATAAAAATAAATTTTGCTTTGCAGCAAAGCTTTATTTGAAGAAGATTTAGATTTTTTAAATAGTGTATTTTTTTTTTCTTAAACTGCCTAGTGCAAATATAAACAATCTGGATAGACATCCAAAAAAACATTTATTACCTGGTGATGACACTAAAATGATAAATAAAATTATTTAATATATAAAAGTTTATTTAACCATCTACAAGGGTTTTTTTTTTACAAACTTTTTGATAATTTTTATTATCTCATGTTGATGAAGGCATTTTACACCCATTATTGTTTTCTTATATCTTTGTTTCTATGTTTAGATGCAGCCTTTTTATACTCTCAACTTCTTATTTTCACTTTTTAAATTATACTCATATGTAATAAATATAAATAAATAATATAAATTTATATGTCATATAAATAAATATATGTAAATGTCCATAAAAATTTCCTTGATTGCATAATAATTTCTTTTGGTTTCTTTTTTTATTTTTGGTACTTACAACCCCATCTTTTATTTGGTTACACATAAAAAATAAGGGTGGCATAAAGTCTTTCCATGATTACAAAAAACCCCAGAGGAAAATGTCTTAAGAGAGTTATGTCTGCTGATCGTGGTGGCTAGGGAGTGGGACCATTGCATGCGATCCATCTGCCATGAAATGATTCGTTCAGAAAATCTCAAACTAATAATCCCCAATGTGGTAGTGCGCTATCCTACTGGAAAACCACCCTATTTGCAAGTCATTTATTTGAAATATAGCAAAGTGCTGCAGCATATTTGGGTAAATATTAGCTGTTATTAGAAAAGAAGGGACTGATGATTTTTTTGTGCATCAAACCGCACCACACATTCAGTTTAGGGGAATCTCTAATTTTTTCCTTGGTAAAGTTCAGATTTTCTGAGCCCAACATTTTCACATTCACCCTGTTTACTTTCCCTGAGGTGTGGAAAGTACCCTAATCTGAAAAACATATAAGCTGCAGGTACTCATTGTTGTTATCAATCTGTTGCAAAATATCAGTCACAAAGGCAGCACAAGGAACATCATCTGGCTGTAGATATTGCATTATCTGAGCTTTATATTTGTGCAATCTTAGTTTCTTGTGTAAAATTTGGTGCACTGTTGATTGGGGAATTCTCACTCTCCATATACACGAAAAATTTAAAATGGCTATGTAGAAATGCTTGCTGCACATTCTCAACCTTCTCTTCACTAATGGTTAGCCTCCCTGTTCATGGAGGCCAACCAAGTTCGATTACACTTCCTTTGTCCTTAAACTTTGCTTATCACATAATGATACTCTCGCTATTAGGTGCTGGTCATCCATATTCCCTTTTAGAATTTCACTGCTCGGTAATCGATGATTTCAACTCGTGATACTACAAAACACATTGCCTTTCTTCTCCTGGATTAATGCCATTTTATAAACCTTCAACAAACCAATATTAAAAAACATAATAATTTTTTCTTTCTTTCACCTCAAATAGTTTTTTTGTAATCATGGAAAGACCTTATGGACACCCTGTACGTCTAGCTTACATAATTTTTTTTTATTTTTTGAATTCATCAAAAAGTACGTTCTGGAGAATTTAGAAAAAATGTAAACTAGTTAAAAAGCATAGATCTAATTTAATGAGATGATAAAAGCAAATAGATAATTTATTACTAGCTGAAAGATGTTTCTTTAAAAGTGTTTTGATTTTTTTTTATAGGATATGGAAGGAAATTTGAAGCAGTTTGGAGATGACGATTTGAAAAAGTTGCAGAAAAAAGCATCAAATCTAATGAAGGATTGTGATGAACCCGATAAAGTTAAACTTAAAGGAATAGTTCAAGGTTTGTTATCAAATTTTCAACTGTTTTTGTTGTTTTTAATTGCAGTTAAGAAATTTGCAATCTCAAATTAATATTATTTCTGTTTTCAAAATAAATAATTATTTCCAACTTAAGCTGGCACAATTATTTTAGTGAGGTTCAGACTTTTATTTTAATTTCATTTTATTAATATTTTTAAAATTGTTACAGCAGTATTGTTGGGTGAAACATTTTGCCAATAATTTTATCAAATGATGTCACTTAGTAACACTGTGTTTACATAAATCTATATCCTAATCACTAATTTGCAGTTCTACTTAGTGTTAGATGATTTCTGTCCTCTGTTTCAGCCATTTCACTAATTAATGAACGAAATGATGTTAGAAATCATGATTTCTTATTTGCCTTAAGGAGAATTTAGATTTACCAAATGAATAATTTTTTTTTTTCAAAAAGATAAGTTAGAATGTATTGTTGAGTGATTTAATATTCATTTAGACTCTCATTCACCATAAAATTTCACTCATTAAAATTTTTAGAAATTCAAGGAAGGATCGTGGAGTTTTTTTAAAAGTCTTATTTTATATGTAAAATTTTTTGTTCAAGAGAAAATAGAAATTTGTACAACATTCTAGCCGATCAAAATCATTTATTAGTAATGTGCTGCTTCCACATAGTGTAAAAATAACCTGATATCATGAGTGGGGTAGCCACTCAAAGACTAGAAGTAAAACCTGAAAATGGTTCCTGTTCATTCTAAGGATGTATGAAACCAGTGTATCCTCTTTTTGATCTGATTGAGGTATAATGTTTTTAGAAATTTGGTTTCCTATCCAGTCATTGCACTGCAAGCCATAATGACTGTCAAGTAAAGCCAGGAACTCTTGATTTTTTGCTATATAATAAAATACAATTCAGAGTCATGTTCTTTGAAGGAATTGCAGTAGCAGTTTTTATGATGCCTTAAATCTCCTGTGCAACTTTTGTGTACGAGTACATAAATTATTATTTTGCAGTGTTTGTTTGGTGTCTTCGGTTTTTAATTATTTTATTACTACTTATAATAATAATAGTTTTTTTTTTTAGTTGAAAGTATAAAAATCAATTATTATAACTTGGTCTTAGAACTTTTATTGAGAAGTGTACAGAAAACTTCTAACTGATCATATATTTTTATATAGGAATTGTTGGTGACTATGAAAAAATTCAAAAGCGACTTCAAAATAAAGTGTCTGCATTATCAGATCTTCATGATATTAGAAAACAATTTGAAACAGATGTTGAAAAAATTCAGGCTTGGCTGAATGAGGCAGAAGTTTCACTTTCAGCCGATGTTCGAACTGCTAATCTCGATCTTATTCAAGAACAGCTATCAAAGGTAGGTAACATATTTTTTATTTGGATATCTAGTAGTATTGAAATAATCGTTTATGGTACCACCAGAATTTATTTCAAAATTAAAAATACTTTTAAATTTTAAAAAAATATTTGTTTTTAATAATTTTAGAAGTTTTTTTTTTCATTTAAAGTAAACTTAGTGACATCTAGCGTCATTCAACCCTTTTACTTGAATTTTAATTTTTTTTTATGTTGCTTTACAGATAGAACCGTTTAAAAAAATATATATATTTCAATTAATTTTCTTTTTTATTTTATAGTACTCAAAATTAAATGAAGAATGTTTACAAGTTGGAAAAGATGTTGATAAATTATCTGATTCTGGTGCTAGAATGATATTAAGCGAGCCAGATCGTTTGACCTTGACTGATCTATTATCTGGATTAAAAGATAGACACACACAGATTGGAATTAAAATAAAAGGAAGAATTAAAGCTCTGGGAGATGCTCTTAACAAAGCTAAACAGGCTCACGAAAAGGTTGAACAAACTGTCGCATTAGTTAAACGTGTACAAGGAGAAATGAAAGAATTATGTAAACCTATTGGAAGCAAAACTGAAGATGTTCAAGGAATGATTGATAATTATCAGGTATGTATTTAATCTCAGCATTTTTGTATAGTTATATTGGTCGTAACATTTTTTTTTTCAAATTGCAGATATATAAATGTATGAATTGTGCAAGAAATAATTGTTGATATAAGAAATTGTTTAAAACAGTTTGAATATGATAATGTTAAAGTTTATAATGTATTAAGGCATTGTCTTCCATGGAAAAGGATGCATTAATTTATTGCTTTGCACTAGTCATAGTCTTATTTCTGCAATACAACCAACATTATTTATTTACCACTGTTGCTTGTAGGCCTGAATAACTTTTATTTCAGTGAGCTTAACATGTTGAAGTATTAATGTAAATCTGATACCAAATGAAACATATTATAAAAATGGAATAGAAAACTACTCAATGCCACCCATCTTCCTACTAAGAGTTGTAAGGGATGTTTTTTATTCTTTATTATGGTTATGCCATTTACGGAAGTGATTTGTGTATGTCCGGAAGTGATTTTGTGTCAGGTTCCTTAAAACTATTTGATTTTGGCTTCTAAAAACTATACATACATTTTGTTTCCTTAGTAACATTAGATATTAGCTACAGTAACCTCTGGGGATATGACCAATTGGATTTGCTACATTACAGAATTCTGGAGATGGTGAGGGTTTTGCTTAGTGAAATCGTATTCCATTTTCTTGTGTACCTTTTAGAATTACATCTGGGCAAAGGATATGGATATCTTTAGAGTTACTGCATTCTTTGTAATTGTATATATTTTTTATCATCCCAGGTGAATTAGTAATGACTGTAGGGCGAGTCCTAAATTTAACTTACCTTAAACCCAAAACTATCTAATGCTCATTATTAGGGAGGAATAGAGATTTTTGAATGAAGTAAAAATATTTTACTTAAATTTGCCATGTACCTTAATGATTAATTAAGGTAGAGAGCAGCTCTTTCTATTGGTTTGTATTTTGCACTTTGGTTTTATAAAAAACAAAACTTGGCGCTGAGGAGCTATCAGGTCAAATCTAGCTTCCTTGATCCTCCTGAACAAATTCATACATTCATTCAATCTAGAAAAAAAAGAATCGTAGGGAAATTTATTGATTTTAATCAACAGAAATAAATTATTTGTTATTACAGAAACTGCTGGATGAACTTAAATCATGGAGAAGTGGTCTTGGTGATTTAGCTAATATTGCTGAGCTTCAAGGAGTAAGCAAACAACAGAATGATTTGATTCAAGCAATTGAAGATCAGATTGCAAAATTACGTCAATTACTTCTCCTACGTGAACAGTTCTTAGCTCTCATAACTGATATTGCAACATTTATTGCTCGTTATACTGAAGTTGTAAGAGACATTGAAAAATCTGGTACATCTGTCGAAGACAAAATCAAGAAATATGATGAGGTGCGTAATATATTATTATATATATTATATAATATTAATATATGATATATCTTACCTATCTTATTTTAACCTAGTTATTTATATTTAAATATAATTTAAACTCTATTCATAATTGCAATCAATTTCATATTTATTTATAAAAATGTTTTGCCATTTTTCTTTAGGTTATACATAAAATCCAAGATTGTGAAGGATTATTAGCATCTGCTGCTGATAAAGGTGAACAAATTGCAAATGAAGGAACTGCTGCTGATCGCAATAATATTACTCAACAATTACAATCACTGAAGCAGCAAGTATGTATATAAATCTCTTTTTTTTTATGGAAAGAAGCAGTCTTTTATACAATTGAAGTTAAAGAAGTTATATTTCCTTAAATCTTAACAGATTTAAAAAAAATTTTTTTTTTTATCTTCAGTCATTTGGCTAGTTTGATGCAACTCTCCAAGATTCCCTATCTAGTGTCAGTCATTTCATTTCGGTATACCAACTACATTCTACATCCCTAACAGTTTGTTTTATATATTCCAACCATTGTCTGCCTGCACAATTTTTCCCATCTACCTGTCCTTCCAATATCAAAGCGACTATTCCAGGATGCCTTAATA
>JAAAKQ030124229.1:0-13697 GCA_010016005.3 Zanna intricata | reverse complement strand
CATATGTTTATTGGAAACTTTTTTCTTATTTTTAGATATAGAATCCGTTTCTGAGAGATTGCCGTGCAGTTTTGATAATCCTGTATATACATATTTAATATATATGTATATATATATATATATATATATGTCATATATATATATATGAATATATATATTTATGATATGGTCATAAATATGAAGTTTTGATACATCCTGTATATTATAAATATTGTTATTTATTAGTATTGTATAAAAGTTTTTTACCGTTGAGAGGAAATATTTTTGTTAATTTTAATACAATCTGGATAAATAAAGCAGACAAATAGTATAATTAAAAATTAAAATCAAAGAAAATAATTTCAATTTCATTTAAATCTATATTATTATATTTTTATGACCTTTATATAATCCCTTTTTTTCAAAATATGAGTAATATTATAAACATTTACGTGATTATTATTACAATTTTTGTTATCAGTATCATCATCATTAATTAATGATGATTTTTGGGAAAATAAGTTTACAGAAATGGTATATGATATTAATTCTAATTGAAATTTAAAATATAATCATCATTTTATTTGTTTTATAAAAAAAAAAAATTAAACTTATTATCTCGTACTCACAGAAAATTATATTAATTTTAACCGAATATTAATATTTTGTAGATAAAAAAGAAAGTAGTAAATAAGATTTCTTCAATAAATTATATATTATTTAAATTAATTTAATTAAGTAGTAATAAATATTCGTAATTTATATTTTAAATAAAAGTTAAAAACTATATTATCTTTAAATTTCTAAAAATATTACTCCTTAAAATTATTAATATATAATTTTGCTTAATATTCTATGTAAAGGCATGATAGTAGAATATAGAACCCGGACGTTGCTGCGGGTTGAATCATTTTTGCGGTAGTCTATGGCCGGGCATAGCGTGCACGGCTGGTCGGGACAAGACCGCAGTGTTGCCCAGACCGATGCTGTAGCCACCCATAAATCAGATCTGAACACGTGGTGGTGGGCCCCTCCCTCATCGATAAATCCACCGTTTGACACCGCAACGGTTCTGCCATGGCTTTGGTAGGTGGCTGATTCTGACAAGGAGCTGAGAGAACTGAAGTTGAAGTTTAGTCCCGAGCTTTCAATATATTGAAACTCGTTGAACAAAAGAGATAAAAATATTTTTTTTTTTTATTTTCCCTTAGAGAATTTCTTCACTACAATAATTTTTTTTTTTTTTTCTTAAAGAAAAATTTATAAAATAAAAAGTATCTCATTGCAAATACATATCTACACGTACATTTTTTTTTTTTTTAACTTTTAAATGTTTTTTTAGTTTTAGTGTTGAAATTTCTTTAATGAATTCTAACAGATAGATAAAATTAAATATTTAATCAGTATAAACTTTATTCGTTATTTAACTTCATATATAAATAGGTGGTATGTGAAAGTAAATTACGTAGTATGTAAATTAACTGTGGAACTTTAAGTACATTTTTAAAAGCTTAAATTTTTACACGTTATGTTGTGTTTATATTATATCGTATTATTTAATAAACTTGTGAATGGTTACCCTAAAAATAAATAAATAAGTAATAATAATTATACTGTTTTGTATGTTATTATATTTTTAATATAAAATAATTTAATGTAATTTATAGTAAGAAGTAAAATTACATATTTTTTTAATTATAGAGGGGTGAAATTAAAATTGTTAAAATATACCTAAACATTTTATTATATTAAATATTATTAAAAAAAAATTCAGTCGTGATCTTGTGTTTACTTAATGTTATCTATATTATTTTTTTTATTCATTGTAATCAATTGATCTAGAATAATACTGATAGATAATAATTGTATTATTCAGGATTTATAGATACTGAGAAGAAACAAAATTACAAATTATAGTTAATTTCCTCGGTAGATGACTTAAAATCTTCCCCTCGATAACACAAATTTATCCTGCAAATTTGAAAGTAATCGGTCGGTTGATTCTCGCGGATTGTGGTAACAAGCAAACAGATAAACTTTATATATATATATATATACACATTTCGGATTAAAAGAGATCTGTTATATGGTGAGTATACCTAGTGCATACAAAAGTTAGTCTTCGACTTGCTAACAATTACCCCGTTTCAGTTTTGACAATCGGACGATTGTTTGTAGAGATTTTATAAGAGCACCCTATCGAATCTCCCAAAACAGCGTTCCAGGAACTTCCCGTTTGTTACCAGTTGATGATGTTGATAATTGGTGTAGCCTCTCATAAGGTGCTTAAATACCTCACCAATCTTGCTTCACACGCAGTGCTCCTGAGAAGTTAATTATTATTAAACAGAAAATGTTTAAATTTATTTAATATTATTTTATTTAACGGAGATTCAATTATATTATTTTAATAATATTATACATTCGATCGATTCGAATAATTCAGTTCAAACCCAACTCACACAGTGATAGAGATTTACAGTTCATTGTTCATTAAAGTTTGTGTTTCAATCGGCAAATCTCCACTACTACGTATATACATATATATATATATATATATATATGTTTATACAATATTGTATAAACAATATATATGTTTATATACAATATATATATTGTAGTTTGAGATTAAATATATATCTGAACACCTGCTCAGTTATACCAAGAAATATGGGTAAAAAGTTGGTTGCGATTGATGGAGTAATTCTTTTGTTTAGCCCGCACTAACAAAAACCCGCTTTCTCTTTATATAGAAGTGTGTGTGTGTGTGTGTGTGTGTGTGTTTGTGCGCGTGTGCGTGCGTGCGTGTGTGTGTGTGTGTGTGTGTGTGTGTGTATATTATAAAACTAATTGTCGTTGTATTTTTTAAATACGTTGAATGGAATAATCAATATTTTATTAAAAGTATATAATTCAACTAAATGGGAAAATTATAGTGATTTTACACAGATTATCAAAGAAATATTTTCCTGAATTTTAGTGATAGAAGTCTGAAATTTTTTTTATCACTTATAAGTAATTAATTAAGAAAAATAAAAATGGAATTATTTTAAAATTATTTTATTGTTATAAATCTAAAAATCGAATTTCTTGAAAACATATAATTTGATATTGATAAAATTTCAATATCCTCAATATTGTGTATTAAATTTTTTCAATTATTTTTTAGCTCTTGAGAGAAATTTTCATAAAATAATTATTAAAAAAAAAATGATTGATTCCTGTCATGATGCTTTTAAAGTAAACAGCTGAAAGTAATACAATTTTGAAACCTGTCTGGGAATATGGGATTTAATTTTGGGGTACAGCACCTCCAATAGTAAATTATTAAAACGTTCCAAATGAAGTGTCTAAGAATATTGTAGTACATCAAAAATCAATTACTACTATATTCGACGTAGTATAGCGAAGAAAATAACTAAATATTTATTAAAAAAAAATACTAAAATGTCCATTATTTCATTTTGTGCTAAATATTTTTAGTTAATATTGACAACGTTAAAGGTCTAAAAAGAAGCAATGTTTTGGAGAGCCATACAGATTTTAATGAATTTATTATTGAAGATACGAATTTTAAGGTGCCATTGGATGTAATGTTTTATCTTGCGCCCACTTTATCTCATTATCTTTTCTTTTGATTTATATATAAAGGAGTTTTTATTAAAATCTACCCCTTTGTTAAGTTTTATAATAAAAGATACGAGGAGATTCTCATCAGTTAATTGTATTATATTATTTTTATTACATTTATATTACTTATATATATTATTTTTACTATCCGTCAAGCGCTATAGCTGTAAAAGGGAAAGTATTATAATCGGTCCAGTTTGCATATGCGGTTTTACACCGGATTTTGACGTTTTTACTTCTCAGGAACACAAAAAACCGGATGGAAGTTTTCCGAATGTTTGTATGTACGTGTGTGTGTTCGGTTTCACACTCTATATCACCATATATTTCCAGAACTACCAGATTATGACCATACCGATTATGACCAAATGTGGTCAAATTACTTGTATATATGGGGCATTGATACCATTAAATTTTCAGCTTAAATCTTAAGGAGGTGAGGCTGAAGAACAAGGTCACCCTTCGTATCTTGAAATTTCATCTAATTAAGATTTTATTTTTTTTAGGCACATTTGTTAACGATTAAAAAATAACTTTTGCACAATCGCAACCCCCTCCCCCCTTAAAAAAGGCTCTAAACCAGTGGCTAAGTGGGTATACTGCATCAATCGTACCCACTGTCACCACAAGGAGTGGTAATATAACACTGACGTATTTTAAATTAAGCTGAGTGTGTAAGTCGAGCATCAAAAGCCGCGTGATGGGGAAAGTCATAAAACTGTTTTTTCAGTTTTTTTATATTTATATTTTTTGATTTGGAATAATTTTGAATATGTCGATTTGATTTTGAATCATTAATAATTAAAATATAATTATTTATCGTAAAAGATTCTGAAAAGAATCTTATATTTTTAAATTTTTTATCATACTTCAAGCACAGTTTAGATAATTATCAAATAGATTACTTTGAGTTATGAAACATGAGACATGATCTCTACTTTTCAGATTTGGGGCCTTATTTCTGTTTGGGGAAATATACTGTGTATACCATAAAATAAATAAATGAATATAAATTTTAGATTTTTCCTTTTGAGTTATATTTTTATAAATTCATGTTTTTCTTTTTTTTAAATTAAATTGATTTACTCTTTCCTATTCTGGTAAACATTTCACGCTTAAGCATATATATATTTTCCTATATGTATAGTATCGTTTAAATAATGTAGAAATACGTAGTCTATAGAATAATACGTAAACACAATTTTATACTCCTTTTAAATGGTACCTCTATAATAAACAAATAAAATATAAAACAGCAGGCACAGGTAATTGTTTAACTGAAATAAGTGTTTTGACTTTTCAAAAAACTAGTACATCCATTTAAATACGTAAAAAGCCTTAGTAGGAGTTTGATTATAGAAATAAAAATTTTATCTGTTTTTGTTATGAAAGTCATAATCATTCATAATAAGTTACGTTGTAATAACAATAATATTATTACAATATGCGGCTTGAGAAAATAATGATAATAATCATTATTATTATTGTTATTATCCTCATTATCATTATTGTAAAGTGAGAATAGCGGTCGGTAGAAACAATAATACAATGTGTCGGAGAAGTAAGGTAATGTGTTAGTTGATAGTAAGGGTTGGTTTTAGGTACCGGCATAGCAAGATGCACACTTGGGTGCATTCTCATAACACGGTAGTAGAAACTCCTATAAAGGGATACATTCTCTCTGCCCTCTCTCATTCTGTAAAAGGGTGAAGTCGTAAATAATTTCCAGTTTCTCGGGAGCCCTATCTCATCCCTCAGCTACATAGTCGTTGAGGAAAACTGCCCCGGTTTACGGCCTAGCCTCAGTCCCGTTGAACCTTTCCTGGACAATCTCCTCCCCTTCAAAATGGCAACACTATTCTCTTCTCTTCATCCATTCTATATTGTACATCCTTCTCATTTCTCCCTTATACTATTTTCTATATTATTCTCGTCTCTTTTTTTTTATCTTTCTTTACCCCTAAAAATCTTAATGATGTTTTTTCTTTTGTTTGATATACAATATCAAAATTTCTCTACAGCGTTATCCATTTTAAAACTACTTACCACATAATAAAAAATAATATTCTTTTATAGAGTTTTCATAAAAATGCAGCCGTAAAATAAAACTTTCTGAAGTATTATGATTAATTTATTAAGATACACTTTTTTTTCTTATATTTTATTAAGTAAAATATTATAAATATTTATGGGCACATAATATACTATATCAGTGTTTGATAGCGCCTTATTTACAGTAAGAAGTTTTATTACGTTCTTAAACATATGTATTATTAAAGTTTATAAAATTAATTATCATAGGAAGATAGCACTATCAAATGAAACAGTATCATTGTCGCTTGTCAGTTATTTTGAACTTAATATTGAACATAAAAGTATTATTGCGTTTAAATATTTTTTCAAAATTCGTATTACCGAGAGACTTCGGTGGTGATATATTTAATATTACTGTATTAGAAACAGCAGAAAAAGTATTTTATCGAATCGAAAAAGATATGTTAGAATAAAAGCAAAAATACAACAGAATTAAACTAGAAAAGTTTTTAAAATAAGCTTCTTCAATGACTCTTGACTTACGGTAAAAACAAGTTCAAAATCACTTAAGGTTTTTGTAACTCTCACCTTTAATTAAACTTTACTGTGGTCGAATAGAAAAAAAAGATTATATTTTTTTTTTAAATTCGATAAATAAAATTAAAAAAAAAAATTGTAAAAAATTATCTCACAGTTTTAAGTTATTAAAATTTAATATTTGATTAAAATATTAAATTAAATTTATATCAAGTTGATAATAACGTTATGTAAGTTATTTATTAGTAGAGTTTGATGCCAATCAAAATCTTGGATAAAAAATCGATCGTGTGAAATTATCACATATAAAATATTCGTACTTACAAAAAAAATATTATAAAAATTTCTCATAAATTCATTTTACAAATTCATTCCAAAGTTATTTTACACAAGGTAAAATAACTTGGGAACATATACTGTAACGTATTATTTTTTAAAGTGCATAGAAAACAAAGGAGCGTTTTTCAAAATAAAACTCCAGTTTTCTTCCACTTTATTACGTTAACTCATTCATTTATTCATTAGTTTGCGTTATTTTAATTCGGGATATAAATTTCGTAGTCAGATGATATAATCCATCTGATCATAAAGTTCAGACTGATTATATGATCCATCTGAAATGGAATAAAGATAATTTTACTAATAGTAAAGTACGATAGTAGTTCGATTCATTATGGATAACATTCCATGTAAAATTTCAATGAAACCATTTAGTCTATAGAATTCTTGAAACCAATAGGAAATAAAAAGCAATTTCTGTGTGTTAAATAAGGGGAAACACCTTTCTTATGTATCTAATTTTTTGTGGGACACATTGATTGTGTGTTCTTTTACAGATATTTTAAATACGACAGAGCGTCTTAATCACACAGCTAAGACTGTGTTCCGGAAAAGTCCTACAACTGGGGATTGTTTCTTATGCACAGCATACACATACAACTTAATTAAAAATATTTATTATTTTATTTAAATATATTTTCATTTATTTAATTCAATTATTCTAATTAAAGCGCCTGTGGTGGTCTAATTAATACCGCATTTGTGGTGGTATTAGCGACGATGAACGGCACTAACTAAACTAACATAATTTAACAACTAACTTAGAACAAATTTCACTTGTACGGTAGTCAAACTGGTGTAACCTGAGGCATAACGCACTGGGTGCCAAGTCAACCGAGCGATCGAGTTCCAGACCCAGCCCGATTGTGTTACTATTTACATTTTACATATTATTCATTTATTTGTTTCTACCGCTAAATCTGTGAAGTCACAATACAGGGATGACTACAACATCTGTATGTCAGTGCTGTTTCTGTTTAACTTCTGGAACCACCATTAGACATTACTTCAGTGGATGAATGAGGATAGTAGGTATGAGTGTAAATGAAGTGTAGTTTCGTATACTCTCAGGTCGACCGTTTCTGAGACGTGTGGTTTATTGAAACCCAACCAGAAGAGAATATACTCGTATATTCTGTTAATGTGTATTGTATTTTTTGTCTGTATGTGATTATTTATTTTACATGTGTATTTACGATGTGTCTTGGTATACTAATATCCACTTACGATCGCCCGCCATCTCGTTCGTCGCTGTCATCGTCATCCTGATCTGTATTTTCAAGGAGGTCCGACGCAGTTTCGATATGTAAATTGCCTGCGGATTTCACTTAGTGTGGATGGGGGGACAGCCCTCTGCGAAGCTGTCGTTCGTCGGTGCGTGCATTGATGGGCAGCGGTGAGGAAGTACTGGGACTCTTCCTCCCCAATGCTACGCCCGATTAGAAACAAAAGGCCTCCCTCACGGGACGGGAGAACCACATTTGAGGCAGGCATAAAGACTGAATCCCGGCCTCCGCGGCATGAACCGGGGTTGATTATGATCTCTCATCCTGGAGGCTACAGGCAGGCAACGAAAAGATCCGAACCAGACATACTGCCGGTAAACGGAGTGGCCCATTAGAGCGGACAAGTCCTCCTCCCCTCTCGGTCTGTGCTATGCTTCATTGTTGGTCCGGTCCCTAGAGGTGAAGAAAAAAAAACAAAAAAATCATCAAAGAAAAAAAAAAGTTGTCATTATGCTTCTGATCACTTAAATTATCTATACACATTTAATTTTGAAATACTATGTGTCTTCAGAATGTATCTTCAGCTATTTTTATCCAGAAAACTTTTGTGAAGGTGTATAACTTTGAAGAGAGAGACAAAGATTGTTCGGATGAAACTCGTATTACACATAGGGAAAAAAAAGATTCTGGCAATATCATTATTTAAAAACAAAAAAAGTTGATTTACACGTTGAAATAAAGTTCATTAAAATTTCGATATTTGATTTATTTGAGGTTTTTTTAATATAAATTTAAAAAAAAAAGAAAATAATGAAATCTTTTTCATTTTGTTTCAGTTTTTATTTTACATATGTAAATTTAAATTCGATCAGTTTGAACAAGTTTTGATTGACTGCGAGAGGGAATTATTATTAAATTTGAATGAACGTTAAGTGGAATAGCCTACAAGGGATTAAATAAATAATTAAAAACGTTTAATTTACATGAATTAGTTTAGGCATATTTACATTTCATTTTATCTCAAAATTAATGATAAAATGCTACGTATGAATTTCTATTTTAAATATTTTTTGCAACTGTACTTATTTGGAAAGTTGTGAGTAAAAAAAAAATTGAATCGATAAAAATTTAGTGTAAAATAAATAATCAGCAGGAATTCCTACTTTTTTGCGTTTTGTATTTCTTACAAACGACTTCTTCATAAACCGTCGTCATTTCTATTAATAGACCAAAAAAAAAATTCAATTCTAATAATTTGTTTTTTTGAAGTTGATACTAACTTAATGAGTTATTAAATTGATAGTACTTCTTAGTTGAATTGAAAACGAAATTAACTGATCTTATTATTGTTTTTTTGTTATTGTTATAATTTAATATTAAAGAAAACAACGGTATCCATTATCTATTACTCAAATCCGAATAAAAGCAACTAACTTTACTAAGATTTAAACTGAAGAATTCTCCACGTTGAAATTAGCTAATTTACGATATCTTATTCAAAGAAATCAATTAGTAAATATGTTGTTATTACAGTACATTAATTAATACAATGTATGTAAAATTCCATATTCCAAAAGCTTAATTTTTGAATGATTTCAAATTTTTTCTTTAATAAAACGTTATTGTTTCTTTTTATTGATATTTTTGTTAAGAGTTTTTTGAAACAAAGATTCTTAACGCACGCTTTGGGGTATAGTAGGGAGTCAACTGAGAAAAATTTTTAAAAACTGAGAAAAATGAGCGTCAGGAAAAATTGTCACGCGCTAACTGATAACACAGTTCATTCAAAAATGGCATTCAAAGAATGATAATGTTGCTCTTTTATGAAAAGATTTATCACGCTCATATTTGTTATTTTTATTTTAATAACCGATAGATTCTTTGTATTATACAATGTTTAGTTGGAGTAGTGTAATTCTTTATATTCCTTGTTAATTTAATTTCGTCCAAATCGTGACAACAAAGATCTCCAACCGACTTTTTTTGAAAATAAAAGCGCATCTTAACCTAGATATGAATTGAGCTTCTCTAAGGAAACTTTATGGCTGATAATCTTTTCCTAATAATGAAGTATACGAAAAAAAAACTCAAGTTTATTGTTTGTTATTTTTAATGTAATCCATATTGCGTATACCTTATTTTTCACAATTAATAATTCATGTAATATTGTTTAAGAAGTTTTGGTTTCGTCAAATATTCACTCACCTTGGCACTCGTTTTTATTTTATAATGTAACAATATTTTCCTTGAAATATTTCTTTATTTAGTAATAAAAAAAAAAAATTTACACTTTCCGAAAATTAAAAAAATAAGTTGTCACACAATCTTTTAATATTATGATTTTTTTTGTACTTTGAAGGATTTAAAAAAAAGACATATGTTTTAAATTAGTTTTACTTTAGTTATGAATTGTACTAAGCTTTTATGTTGAGAAATAATTAAAAATAAGCAAAGTAACTGCATATTTTAATTTTATTTCATCATAAAATTTACACTTAGAAGATATTATAATAAAATAGATAAACATTTTTCACAATGACGTGAGAAGAATACAATTAAAAAATACGTAAAACATCTAGAGAAATACTATATATGTAAAAATATAAAACGAAAGCCATATTTTTGTTTATGAATACATTTTTCTTGTCGTAAATAAAAATCTAATAACATAGTCAAACAAAGGATGCGTCATTCTATTGAAAGTTTAATACAAAAAGTTTTTTGTTGCTTGTAAACTTTTACTACTGCTGTATCTGGTTTACTTTTTGTGTTATTTCTGGGTAAAAATTTTAAATAAGGTCCTTCTAAATATGGTCGTAACCTTGAAATCTTTGTGTATTAAAAAAAAAATCTTTTTTTTTTATTTCATAGATTTTTACGACTGTAACTATGTTAGATTAACAATTAGATAAATTATTCAAAATAAATTTCTTTCATCAATAAAACTAAAAGTCAATAAAACTAACCTTTTAAAAAAAATAAATATTATTAACTTAGGTTCAAAATTATATAGAAATAATATTTTCAGAAGGGCTTTTTATAACAGTTATCTTTCGAATTTGAGTTATTGGTAAACTCATTGTAAAAGGTGGAGTACAGGAAGTACATAAAAAATACCATCTGGAAATAAATTTTGGAAGTGTCGTAATTAATGTTGAATATTTATAAAAATAAAAAAAAATTTTATTAATATGTATATGTTTAAATAAATTTTTAAAATATATCTTTAGGTAAATAAATTACAAGGTTACCAATTAATCTTTTGTAAAGAATTTCAACTTGGAAGTCGTTTTTACAGAAAAACTTTGAATAAAACGCATACCTTCCTTTGGAAGAGGAACTGATGGAAGTTGTATTACTAGTATTACACTCACGTGGGCGAGAGCGTACACACACTCACTCTGGCACGCTAGCACGCACAAGCACTATAAATAAATAAATATATATATTTTAAAGAAAATATGATATTTCCCAAATTTCAGTAAAAATCTTACTACTATTTATAATGTGAATTATTATTATGAAAATTAGATGATTAATTATCACGTAATATAACGGCTTGTGTGTGATAATATGTTATAAAATACTTTTAGGGTATGTAAAATGTCAAGCCTGAAGTGGATCTGAATTTAAAACTAATATAATATCATATAGAAAAAATACAATAAAATAATTTAGTGTATTATTTATTAATAGCATTATATTAATTATTGATAAATACAAAATATTATAAATTAGCCGTTAATATCGCTGAGCTATTTTTGTTTAGTACAGTAAATTTGAACATTTATTATAATTTTTTATGTTAACAACATCTTTCTCTTTGAACAAAATAAAATAAAGTAGAACGAAAAAAAAAGGATAAAAACAGAGACAGTTTTGATGGAAGCAAAATGTACTCTGAATGCTTTATAAAGCAAGTTGGTTAGGATGTATAGAAGTGTTTACTTTACCAAGTGACCAGAGAGCCTGCCACCGGTTTGGGGTTATACGGTAGACCTAGCAGGTGGTAAGAACCCCCAAAGTGGTATGTATTCTCACCACGTCTCAAGGAAAATTGGTTTAGGGCCTGTCTGTATTTGCAAGACAAAGAGGCCACATCTACTTAAAAAAGAAAAAAAAATAGGAAAAGAAGAAGCTCACAAGTAATACTGGAAGAGTCTATCCATCATAGTATATTTACATATTTTATTTTATTTTAACTGACAACCATGTAGAAAAAAAAATGTTTAAATTTATTTAATTATTAATTTTTTGAAAACCTGATTACAAATTTGTCTTATTTTTTTTTTTCTAATACATAACATGTCATAAACATTGTTTGTCAACAAACATGTTGTATAGACAACAATGTATAGAGTATCGTATACTATTTTAAAATAATTTAATATTTTTGAAAAATTATTTATTCTTTAGTTGTTTTTAACAGTTTCTTAAACAGCATAATAATAGCTGTAGTTAATTACAACAGCATAAAACAGAATAATTTTAAGTGATTCCCCAGAAAAAAATCACAATAAAATTGACATAAAAATTGGTGTAACCGTAACTGAACCACCAACTAATTGAACTAATTACTAATTGATTGGTGGTTGAACTAATTGAACCATGAACAATTTTGACTATGCATAACAAAAGTAAATGAAGTATTAAAAAGGTGTAATATCATCAAATATTTTCCTATTCGTTTTGGTTAAGAAACAAAAAAAAAAAAAATTAATTAAAAAAAGATTGTTAGTCTGAAATAGAAAAAGTAAACGTGAAATAAAAGTAATAATGATCTTCAAAAGACAAAAATTCAAATCATACTTAAATTTCTGGTTATTAGTAGTTGAAAAAAATTAAAAACAACCACCTAATATTTTTTAATCCTTATTAGAAAACACTAAGCACTGACTTCAAAAGGTCCCAATTTAAAACCTGAAAAAGAATAATATTTAACAATTTTTTTATAAAAGTTTAAGTTAATTTTATGAATTTTAATTTCTTTCGATGAAATTTTTTTGACCAAGAGAATATTGAATTGATGAAAGAGCACACATATATTATGTTTGTTTGTGTTCGTATGTGTATTTACGCACGCTCATGTGTTAAAGAGAGCCTCAATAAATATTTTCAATTTAAATAAACTAATACTTCAGTCAGGCTTACAATTTAATTCAGTATTATATTCTGGAATTTGTTATTTAAATATTTTAATAAGGAAGATGAAATGATAGGTGAAAAAATTCCGAATATCTGCCCGTAGTAGAAAATATGACCAGCTGATTTAGAAGTTAGTGTGCTTTTAATTACTTTAATTTGCTAACTAGTTCATCATGCATGTTTCGTAAAAATTGGTTTATTTTTGCGTTATGCTATAACAAACATACTAAAACAGAAAAATCAAGAAAAAGTAATTTTAATAATAAATAAATAATTTTCCTCAATTTTACATGAATTACAAAGAAATTGTCAAAAACTCATTGTTTTATTTTTAGTAAGGAAAAATACTTCAATTATTTTGTAATACAGCTGAATAACGTCAGAGTATTAAAGGTACTCTTTCTTTTCAGTAAGCGTAATGAATGATTAGTGACTGAAGATGATACTAGATTTATTCTCTGTTTTTTTTTCTTTTTCAGAGATTTACTTTACAAAAGCGTAGTTTCCAATTATTTATTTGAAAAAGAACACTTCTAGATATATTTATATTTTTTATCAGAACGATTTTGTTTAATAATCTAAAAGAAAAATATTAATGTTTGTAAAATAAGTAAAATTTTATAATAAAAAAAAAAAAAAAATCCAATTTTTTATCGTTTTTAAATCTTCTCATGCATTCAAATTTAATGGAAAAATTTCTTAGAAAATTTTTTTTTTATGTCTTAATAATAAACCGATTTGGATTCAACACATAAATAATAATAATATCTTTTATTTTCAAACACATACAAATTACAAAAAAAAAAA
>JAAAKQ030124207.1:0-13698 GCA_010016005.3 Zanna intricata | reverse complement strand
TTCTTTCGTATTATAAATCGGTATGCCATCTTTATTTAACACATTATTGGCTTTTAATTTATGTACTACAAAATTCTTCTTTACTTTCCAGTATGCTCTGTCTATTTTACCAATGATCATTTCTGTGTCTACTTCTGAACACTTTTCTTTAATCCACTTTTCTTTTCTTTTTCAGAGTACATCAAAAAGTTATCCTAGGACTTCCATAAGTTATTCTACTCGTGAAAATAATGGAAAAAGTTCATATAAACATATGTCCTACAATGCTTGTTTCCAAGTTAATGATAGTGAAAGATTTCGCTTAGATGTCAGCTACCTCAATGAAATGAGGTCAAACTAAAATTTTTAGGACAATTATTAGGGGTAGATTTAATGATTTTTTTATGGGTTTTGACTTGAAAAATTTAATATAATAGGTTCCAGAACCATATCTGAATTAGTTTTTGAGAAATCCGGCTGGAAATCAATAAATTTGGAAAAAACCTGATTTTCATGTTCGATGTATAAAAACTTTGTTAAATAGGTAATAAAGACAAAAAAAAAAAAATGTTTAAACAAAACTTGTGGAGAATTTAATTCTGAAAAAAAAAAATGGTATAAGTTGAATAAAACAAAAAAAAGTTCAAAAAGTACTAATTTTATCAAAAAAGAGTACATTATTACATTTGTCAGAAAATTAATATAAACAATAACAACATTTTTTTTATGGTAATGTGAAAAATTGTTAAAAACAAATTTATTGTTAAAAAAATCTAAAAGAACTACAAATTACACAAAAATTGTAAAATGAAGATAAATAAATAAAAATTATTTGGATAATACAATTTTTATTCACTTTAAAAATATAATACATTATGTAAAAATTATTATTTCAAAGTTGCAATAAAATATCAACAGCCGATAAAAAATGCACAATACTGTATGTGTTTAAATCATTCTGTACAGTATGTTAAGTATATCAGAGCTACTGTGAATTTTGTTATTGTTAAAGAAGGTTTTCTATGAATTTTAGTTTGAACATGAATGGTTTGCCATTGAAGCAATGCCAAACTTATTCATAATAGAGGAATACTCTGATATGGTATTTATTTTGGATTTGTATAACAGTAATGCTACAGCTCCTACAGTAGAATATATGTAAAATAAATTTTCCGAATCAAAGGATTCTAAATCCCAAAACAATTAGCACGACTTTACGAAACCTTCAGGAAGCAGGTTCACTAACTAGTCTTTGTACTAGCTATAAATGACCAGTCCAACATGACACTGTTATTGATGAAATTATTATCGATGCATTTAAGCAGAGTCCACTGACAGTACGCAACATTTTTCTAAGCGGATTGAAGTTTTGCATTCAATGGTTTGAAGATCACTTAAAAAAAAAAAAAAACAAGTTTTATCTTTATAAACAGGTTATGTCAACATCTACAACCAGGAGATGGTCCGCTTCACTAGGAGTTCTGCAACTAGGGGGAATACAAATCAACAATTGTATGAGTATTATTTACTGATGAGGAAAATTTCACTCAAGAAGGCATCAAAAACTTACAGAATGAGCATTCATAGGCAGTAAATTCCTCATGAAACAGTGGAAAGTAACTTTTGACACTGATGTATGGTGCAATCTTAAAACAGCTGCTTTAAGATGTTCTTCTAGTGCTGAGATGCCAAATATACTTCCAGCACAATAGGCACACCTCCCTTCTGTTTTATGCATAAACTGATATGTATAGTGCAATTTCACCTAATACTGTTTTTAAATAAAATTCAAAATTTTCCAACTTTTCTTAGTTTTATTCTATTTATCTTACACCAATTTTTTCAGAATTAAATTCTCTACAAGTTTTTTTAAACATTTTAAGTGTTTATTACCCATTTAGCAAAGTTATTGTATGTCAAACATAAAAAAAAATGAGTTTTTTACCTCAATTTATTGGTTCCACCCAGATTTCTCATAAACTACTGCAGATATGGTTCTGGAACCTATATTATAATATTTTTCACATCAAAAGCCGTAAAATGTCACTAATTCTGCCCTTAATAAGTGTCCTAAAAATTTTAGTATGACCTCATTTACTGAGGTAGCTGAAATCTAATAGAAATCTTTCACTAGTTGTAACTCACAAAAGAAGCATTTTAGGATATATGTTTGTATAAACTTTTTCCATTATTTTCATGAGTAGAACAGGTTATGAATGCCCAGGAAGGACTTTATGATATACCTATATATCGTAATATATATACAATACATATGTAATTGTTTGTTTATTGATGTACTATATCAATAAACCATTTCAAGAATTCAGAGGAAGGTCCCCTACACAAAAATAAAGAAGAAACTTTATATCAACATTTGTCCAGAAATGCTTAGTTTACAGGCTCTTTGCCATTTTGTACTTTTAACATACAAATTTATTTCACAGGAATTGTTTATCGTATCAAGCTGAAATTTCATATACTGCAAATTTTGACACAACGATTAATTAACAAAGGCAGTAAATCATTTTGTATGAGCCGGCACAACTACTATTGCAAAGGCATTTTCAATATATTTAAATGAAATTATTACTGTAACACTAAACCCAGTTTCAATGAAATGAGACTGAAGTTGCTCAATGAAAACAGAAGATCAGAAAAATTATAATAAATTATTAACAGATCTACCACTAGGCAACAGAGAGGCTAATTCATTTGAAATCTGAGAATAGATAAGTGGAAAAAATAATTAAGTTGTAATTAACAACAATGAAATGAAATTTACATTTGTATTTAAAAAGTAATAAATAAATAAAAAGGGCTCACAATTTAAATACATGGAAATTTAATTCCAAAAATTATTTTCATAACAATGACGGCATGCTGCCACCTTCTTAGTGGTAAAGTTGACAGTACTCATTTTAAATCAGTTTGCTACCCTAGTAAATAGTGAAATGTGTTATGATTATTCAATCAGTATGTTATTGTGATATTTAGCATTAATAGATTTCATATCTATTGTACAGAGTTTATGTATAACATTTACATGCTAAATATAATATTTATATCTTGTGATTATTATTTTTCAATATGTATTCTTTGTATCTATGGGTGAAGTGCATTTTATCTACTCAATGTAGTGGTATAGTGAGCTACTTCAGTTTAATTTGTATATTCCTGAGTTGCTGTTTTTATAATGTGTATTTATTACATATCAAATGATTACATATATTTTGTTTGTGAATTTGAAAGCAACAAAGATCTTCTTTGTTGAAAATGTTGGGAATTTTGTAAAAATGATTATTGATATGGATTAGACTTTGATAATTTTGAACAATTTTGCGACTTTTATTTATTTTGTTCCAATTAAATAGAACAATTTAGTAATCTTGAAATAGTAATTTATTTTTGTTCAAAATAAAATTACTTTGATTTTTAATGAAATATTTTTTAAATAAAAATGTCTTGGTGAGTATCACATTTTTTTCTGTCATATTATATACCGCATCAGAATAATCAACAAAACATGAAATCTATTAACAAGATAGGTAATGCATAAAGTATATTTAGCCATATATTTCATGGCATTTGGAACTTTTTTTGTGGACAGTACTCACTCAGTAAATTATTTTTCAAAGGATTTGACCAGCAGGACTGTTTTCAATAAAAAGTAAGGTTGTAAGATCTTTTTCTCCATCTGATATTTAAAAAATAAAAACAGTTTTAGCAAACAAATTTAATTATAAGATATTTTGCAACTCTAATAGAGTATATATTATTTTGACTTTAAATTAGGATACTGATTACTTTCCTACAAGCTTTGTTTTACTGGTATCCCTTCTGCAGTTGTGTGTCAGCCTTATTTTGTACAATTTCTCACTTTTCATTTAAATAACATTACTTTTCTGAAAAGTACTTAAAAAAATTTATTTAAGTTACTTCGAAACTGTTCAAAACATATTGAACTACTGGATTACTACTGTAAGGATTTACTACTGGATTACAATCCTAACAATTTACTACTTGTACAACATAAAATAATAATGACAAGCCAAAAATGATATTTATCAATCAGTTTCCAAGCAGAGATACAGACCTGTCATTAAAATATGCAATCATAAGAAAAATATACAGTTAAACTCAAAACCATCAGTATGGTAAGTAGAAGGCTTTTTAACCACTTAGAACTGATAAAAACTTTGAAAAAAAGCAAATTTCTGGTAACTTGGAGACTTTATTCTCTTAACCTATTTTTTCCTAACCATAACATACAATATAAGTATATATACTAATACTTACTTCGTTTGTACTAAAATTATGGTTAATCTGTTTGTACTCAAATCTTACTACTGCTTTATTCACCACTAGTGATCCATATCTTAAAACAGTCGGAGATCTAAAAAAGTTATTCATGACTGTCTCTGAAGCAAATTCAAATCGTACTTCTTCCAACTAAACAATCCGGCAGTCACTAGTACGCGTGCGATAGCTGTCGTACTAGTACGACACATCGAAAGTTTTGATAAGGTAGAAAACAGTTCATTATTTATTATATACTAAAACTGAAATTTACAGTAAGGGAGATAATAGATAAATGAAGAATTCTTTTTTATTTTTCTGTACATGAATTATTTATTTTGTAAATAAAAAACTGTTTAAACAAAATATTTAACAAAGAGATTGAATAAATTTTGTCATTATAAATTTATTTAGACCTTTAAAAATTTTGTCTTCGTAAGTCAAATTTTTAATTTTTTCATTCAATTTAAGTTAAGAATAACATAATTAAATAATGCTGTAATTGTTCTATCGTACTTTGTTCTAGCGTAACTTTGTAAATGTAGTTGGTAATACTCTAGAAGAAATCAAAAAAAATAAAACCAAGCTGCGTACCTACAAGCAGTTAAGACTTTATAACCATTAAATTGTGATAATTATGCTTAAATAATTAACCACTCATTTTTTCTGGAACTTTTACAGGTAAGTTTTTATTATTTTGCCAATTTAAATAATTAAAACATATGGATTGAATTTTGCCAAGAACTGTGAAATCGTTCAAAATGGTTGTTTTCCAACATCGTCGTACTAGTATTTTTTGAACCAGCTGTATTTTAACTGATTTAGTCATTTTATATGTAAGCTAATTATTGTTTTACCGAAATTTGATTGAAAATTGTAGAAAATATATGAAAAACAAAATTGAATCCTTGCCCATATAAATCATAAGAACTAGGTGTAGGTAAGAAAATATTCCAACTACCCTAATTATGATATAGTAACAAGAACATATAATAACAACCCTTATTGTTACTGAGATTTTCAAAGTGTTAGCTGTATAAAAGTTAACTTGTTCAATTAAATCTAGCCATAAGTTTCTAAATATATTTTATTTCTTCTGCTGTCATTTTCCCCAAGTTTTTTTTTTATAAAACCGTGCTAGAGGAGATTGCCTTTAAAAAATAAAATTACTCTTGAATGAAATTTGTGCTTTTTGACAGATAACTGTGTTTATGTTATCAAAGTGTTAATAAAATTAACTGAATTTTTAAATAGTAAATTAAAATGTGGAAATGTCTTTGCCCTCTATTAAGATATCCTCTACTCATCTTCCTATTTCAGTTCATTCTGAGTTATTATTATGTAAGTAATAATTGATATATTGATTTTAACCTTGTGCCCATTTATAATTAACTTTTTTCTTTCTGTGATGAATTGGAGTTTGTAATTTCTAGAAATTTGTGGCTTATAATCCTTATAAAATTATCTTGTTAATAATGATAATGTATTTTGTAGCTTTTAACAAATTATAAAACTTAACTTTGTTATAATTTTCCAAACCATTCATTGGTTGTTTAGCAAAGCATTAACCTAATGCAAAAGCTAAGTAACCTTCTGGCTATATCATTATATGTTTAGTTTAGCTCTAACTACTTTAACCCATTACCTACAAATGATGTCCTAATCAGATGTCAGATATCATTCATTGCATAGTGCTCTTTTTAACCATTGTCTTTCAGTAACACTCAGCAAGAGGAGCTGTTAGTTTTTTTGTTGTATTTTTTCTCTTTGCGAAAGCATTTTACAGAACCTTATGGATAAATGTATATTATGTGACCAAGTTTAGATTGATAGCAATTTTTTTGTATGTTACTTTTGTTGTAGATGACATGTAGCAGTTCTGATTGGAATTTGTAGATAGAAATAATGTTAGTTTTTTTATGAACTTGTCATTACATTTTTGTGTTAAGGTGAATTTGAGAGTCAGGTTATTAAGTGTGATTTAGAATTGAATTCGTTATAATTTGAAAGTGAACTGGTCGAAGGCATGGACCAGATTAAGTTCTGTCGGTTGGTTTAATACATCTGCTGTTTTCCTTACTGTATCAAATGACACAAAATGTTTTTCTTTTAACACAGATTTTACTCAGGGAAAAGAAAAAAATTATATGGTGCCAAATGTGGTGAATATAGAGAATATTCCAGATTTGTAATGTGTTGGTTAGACAAAAACTGCTTCACAGAAAGTGCATGCAAGCAAGTAGTGTGTTGTCCTGATGTAGAATGCAGTGATTTTTCAACACTTCTTATAAGTGTTTTTTACTTTCTATATAAAACAAGGCATTGTCGGGTTTTTTAGGTTTATTTAAGGCACATATCGATTTTTTCTGAACTTGGCATAATAAAGATTTTCCCCAAAGAAAACATTTTTAGTTTTTCTTTCATATCTTTTATTTACATGGTCAGTTTTTAAGTTCCAGTAAAAAAAACTTAAAAATAAAGACAAAAATTTTAAGAAAATAATTTCTCTCTAACTTTTGTTTTATGTATGATTTTCTTAGATCTTTAATTATAAAGAAACAATCATACCATAAGAAACACAACTTCATCAAGAGAGTCCAAAAGTGAAAAGTACCAACATGTCATTTTTAATTTTAGTGAGTGGGACTTGGGGGTCTCTGTCTTTTTAAATCGCAGGGAATCTTTTAAGTTATAATTTTTTTTTGAAATCTATAGTTTGATATTTGCAGAAAAAAGTTTTTTCTCCCCATGCATCTATCTGTATTCTATCTTCTTTAAACTATGTAGAATCTTTTAATACAAGAGTAAAACTAAAAATACTCATTAGTAACTAATGACAACAATGTCAGTGAATTTAACCCCCCCCCTCACCAGCAAAGAAAAAGTAATGTTTCTTACATTGTTGCTAATAAATTAAGTATTTATCATTCAGGCATTTGTCAATAGATTTGACTTTCAGAATAAATTTGTTCAAAAAAATTTTTAAGAGGAAATAATTCAATAAAATCAAATTGTAAGATTTATTTAATTCTACATAAAAATTGTAAATATTATTATTATTATTATTATTTGGATCTTAAGTATCCAAATATTGTAATTATCAAAACATGAAGTTTATAATTTTGCTGAAATAAGTGAAAATAGAAATTATGATTGTTATTAAGTATAATTTATTAATAATTATTATTGTTATTATTAATTGTGTTTTTATCGGTTTGGTTGATCAGGTACAGGAAGTAGTTTTGACCATCAGTTG
Source organism: Zanna intricata (assembly GCA_010016005.3). Classification (NCBI taxonomy): domain Eukaryota; kingdom Metazoa; phylum Arthropoda; class Insecta; order Hemiptera; family Fulgoridae; genus Zanna; species Zanna intricata. The sequence goes on along the minus strand of JAAAKQ030124207.1, from coordinate 6,167 downwards.
CAAAAGATATTAAAATGTTCAGTAAAATAATTGGGTCTGATTTGATCCCTTGATCTTTTACCATAAAGTATAATTAACTAAAAGAATCAAAATTTGGGTTTTATTTGACCTTGAGCCCCTTGCTTAATAACCTAAGCTACATTATGTAACATATTTAGTAACAGCTACTAGTTGAACTGCTGATAAAATGTATCGGAGATTTAAAAAGTTCCCTCATCTATATTAACCAATACTAGCCAATGGTGCTTAAATGAACCTTTTTATAAACATTTTTTTTTTAATTTCTACAAAAAAATTTTTACACTTTATACAAGTTACCGTTATTTTCTTAGGTGTTGAAAACACAAAAAAATTATATGGTTATATCTTTTTAATTAGCAAGTTAATTTGCATATCAACTTATTGTATTTTACCAGATCATGTAGTCCCTTCCATATAAGGAATATAGTGATTGTGATATGCTTGTAAAAATAATATTTTTAAATTATTTGCTTATTTTAGTGTTGCTATTATTCATCAATTCATAAAAAATTATTTATTTTGAAAACTGATAATGAATACTGGTTATTAAAAATAATGGTATGATATACCACCTTACATACACGCCTTTGGCATATGGAGTGATTTTTTTTTTCTTTTTCCTCCGGAATCACCGTTAAAGTATATCATCAGAGGATGAGATGAATTAATTGTAGTGTGTGTGAAAAATGCCATGCCCTGGGATTCGAACCCATATGGAGTGATGAATCACGCACTAGGCGTCCAACACTATTCTTATATTACAAATAATAATAATACAAAAAGTACAATGCAATACTGCATTGTACTATTTTTATGTTTGAATCATTAAATGTTTGTTTTGTCTACCATTTTACTGTTTTTAAAGATGTCATTATTTTGTAAAATGTTCACTTTCTACATTTGTCAACAAATGGAATTTATAATTTGGTGATTTTCTCCTAATTTATCTGTTGATGAAGAAATGCTGCTATATTTTGTTAAGTGTTCAGCAAAAATGTTTGTCGAGAGAAAACCAATTAGATTTGGATTTAAACTTTGATATTTGTGTAGTTCAGATGGGTATTTATACCAGTTTATTCCATTCAGAGGTGTGAACAAAGAGAATTTGAATATGGTCTTCGGATACAAGTTGTACTAGTTAAATGTGCGTAGAATTTTTTTTTTGACAATTTCTCTTTTCCATATGATCTGTTTTATTTACTGAACAATAAACTATATTTTGTGATTAGCACTATCAGAGAAAATAGGCTTCCTTATTACACATTGAAAAAACAAATTTCACAGTTTGCTAGATGGAATGATAATGCAATGGTGACAGTTGCCAGTAATCACAACAGCGTATATTGATTATCACATATGAAAAAATAAACAGCCGAAAGAAGGAAAGCTCAGCCATTAGTAATAGCAGAATATGCTAGTATGGGTGGTGTTGAGTCACATGGGAATGGTATTGGAAATTATAGAATTAAATGCATGGAAAAAAATGGTGGTTGCCATTGTTTACAAATGCTGTTGATTCTATTATAGTAAATTCATGGAAAATGTAGATACTTACCTTAAAGTATAATTAACTAAAAAATCAAAATTTGGGTCTTATTTGACCTTGAGCCCCTTGCTTAATAACCTAAGCGACGTTATGTAACATATTTAGTAACAGCTACTAGTCAATATTAGTAAAATCAGTTGAATTGATTTTAGGTCTCTTATTTTATCACTGATAAAGAGTGCAGAAATGAAAATACCATGAAGTATTGCTAGAAAATTAAGGAAAAAGTAAAGATAGTTTTCCTTCACCACCAATGGCACCTGAAGGTCTCCATCCAAAAACAATTTGCCTGAAGATGTTTGTTAAGATCAAACAGAGTGCATGATATTTCAGAACATATGAAAAAAGTTAGATGAAGATGTAAACTGTGCAAAAACCTTCAATTTTTTGTGCATAGAATGTAAAGTGCACTACATTCAAAATGTTTTCAATAATTTCATTTACAAAAAAGAAAATAAATATTCTTTTTTTTAATAAAAAAAAAATTAAAACTGTTTGTAATTATATTACTTTCAATTTAATAAATTATTGTTTGTATATTGTCTTATTATATTCTTCAAAAAATGACATCTTTTTTTTGCATGCATTTTACCAAAAGTGTATAAACGGTTTTATTCCTGAGCAATAATTGAATTTTTTTTTTTTTTTTAATTTAAATATTTCCAGCTGTATACACTTAATAATATATAAAATAAAGGATTTATTAAAAAAAACAAAAATGTCTTGTAGTTAATGGACTAATGTTAGATATAGTTTGATTTTTGATAATTTTTAATCTTGAAAATTAAAGATTAATAAAAATTGATACTGTAAGTATAGGTTCCAAAAAGGATGTGTTCAAAATTCCAATATTCAATATTAGTTAATATGGTAGTCTTGTAATATTATTATGCCTTTCTGTATTGAAAAAATATTATCTTTAATTTTAATAATATTAGAAACCATTTAATTTTCATGACAAACGATGGCTTATATACACCATAGCATGAAAATTAATCTAAACACAGATGTAATTTAATAAAAACTAATTTTATATAGAAAAAAAAAGTATACCTTTACAATTTGTGAATATCTAGTGATTAATATGTCCTTCTTTACTCTTAATCATTTCATATACACGATTTGGCATCAATTCAACAATTGTACTACACATTTTTATGATTTCTTCATCGTGAAACCAAATTGATATTACTTTAATGAGGTCACTTTTTGTGGTTCAGTTAATTTTTGAGAGATTTTTTTTTACTATTGCCCAAAGATTTTCCCAAAGTTTAACTTCACTATTGCTCTAAGTTTAAGTCAGGGGAGTTGCCTGGCCACAAGAGCACTTAAATGCTTCGTTCTTCAAAAACATTTTCCATCTTTTTTGGGAATATGGCGTAGCACTAAATCTTGTTGGAAATTTGTTTTGGAGTTGTGTCACAACCCTTTCCTTCAGAATCTTGAATATCCATCACTTTTCAACATATCATCTATTGGAAGTAATGAACAAGGCCTTCAATTGTGAAACAACCTCAAAACATTTTTTTCTGGGAATGTTTAACTGATTATTGGGTATGAGTCAGTGATGTATTTCCATCAGATCCTTTTCTAACATATGCCCCTTTGCCTGTGAATATAAAAATGTGACTTTTCTGAAAATGTAACACTTTTAGAGTCTTCTTTGGTCTAGTAATCATATGCTTTGGCCCATAAGAGCCCTTTTTTTTTTTTTGCATGTTGCTGGTTTAAAAGCTGCTTTATAGCTGGGCGATGTGCTTTCCATCCAGCTCAGAAGTTGGTGTTTAACAGTTGTCACATGTAAATCTGTTCCACTGACTGCTAATTCTCAGTTTAAGTCCACAGCAGATAATTTTGGATCAAGTTTACTTTTCCTCACTAGTAACCTTCTTTTGTCAGTTTTTCTTTTATTGAGATGAAAAGATACCAGTGTTTTTGTTTTGAAATAGCATTCACTGCCCCTAGTCTAACACCACACTCAGAAGCTATTTATTTGCTTTGTGCCATACTAGGTAATGCTTTCTTGGAATTATGTTTTTATGTATTCATGGAGATTACATTATTATATGTTCAAGACACAGAACAAAAAATATGAAAATATGATTTACTTATAAAAAATTAAATAAACTTTCAAATATATTATATAATACATATATAATAAGTCATTATATCATTATCAAGTAATAAAAGAAATATAAAATGATATTTCACAATTGAAAATGAATATTTATATCTATGTTCAAGTCTTTTTATGATAGAATCCAATAATAAAATTAGAAAATTATTTCTGCCCATCTGAACTTGTCTTTCATAATTTTATCTTTGATATCTAAATATAAATAGGGCAAATATAGAATAGTAGATTCAATATATGGTAATTAAATACACATTATAATGTATTTAAATTATAGTTTTGTAATACTATAATAATAAGAGAAATGATAAATTCCAGGAAAGATGACAACCTAATTGAACAATAAATATCAATAATTTACATCAATTATTATTTTAGAAATACATCATTATCAATAATAAAATAAAACTGTAGCAGTAAGTGATATTTTTACTTTATTTATTATTGATAATTATTATATACTGCAAAGAATGTTACACTACAAATTCTTATATATATATAATTTAGATTTTAATTATCAAAATAGAATCCAGCCTCTCCGCAATTACAGAGTAAAAGAAAATGTTCTTACCTTTATTTATTTAATGAAGCCATAGTGCTTTCAGGCCTAGACCCATCATCAGGGGTACAGTTGTAGAATCAATACATATACCCAAAATAAAAACCATAAATAAAATTATAAAAAAATTAAAATATTAGAACAAATATTTGTTCAGTCAAAATTAAAATGTTTTCTGTCAGTAATGTAAAGCAATAAATTAATTTATTCAAACCTATCATGGATACCAACTTAAATAACCTTTATAAGAATGTTCCCATTAAATTCTGTCTGCAGATTCATGAGGCTGAATTTATATTTATAAATATGAAATTTTTCTAAAACTTTGTAAGTTATTATTATTATTATTCTCATGTTACTACTTGTACTACCTACTACTATGTTATATTTACTTTTTCAAATATTTCAAAATTGTGTTCCAAATTAGTTATATCATTAATTATTATTATTATTAATTATCAAGTGGTCAATTATATTTGAAAAGCCCATTTTTTTTTTTTTTATTGATTAAAATGTTATTGAATCTATCTTTTTGTTTTTTCAATATATATTTTTTCACAAATATTAATTTTATTTTATAAATACCAGAAGAATCAAATTTATTTTTTACTTTTTCATTATTTAAAATGTTTTATTATATAATAATAAGGTTTATAAGCAAGTTAATACTTTTTATCATTATTTGCATTAATTAAGCCATCCACTTCTTTGTTTGTGTAGGAGTAATTTATATAATTTTTTTCATTATTTTCATTTACATTTATAGATGATAATGTAGTAATGTTTGTATTATTGAAGTGTTTACATTTGTTTTAACATTTACATCTAAATAATTTATTTTCCTGTTATGTTCTATTTCATATGTAAATTTTAATGTTTCATAAGAATTTAGTTTATTTGAAATTATTTTGTGTTTATTATTTTTGAATGGTTGTTTCATATGTAACTAAAAGATCATCTACATACCTGACCCATAATAAAATCTTGTGTACTTGATTTATACCATAAACTATTATACTTTAAAAATCTTGAAGATATATTTCTGTTTTTTTCTTTTAGTTATAAGCTACCAGGTAAGATACGTGAGTGAAAGAAGTGGATTTTTAAACTCAAATTGATTGTGGGTTCTAACTTACTTTATATATATATATATATGTATGTGATAGGTTATATATATATATATATATATATATTCCAAAAGCATAAACAAAGTTCAGCACAATCCATCAAAGTACAGAATCAACTAAAGCTTTTATGTTATCTTATTATTTTTCTTATCTTTTTTTTTATCAAAAGCACTTTTGAGGAAATTCCTCATCAATTGATTAAAATTAAAAATTAATTACGCATTAAAACATTAATAAAATACTAAAATATTATTATATATTTGACATAATATATGCAGTCGAATAATTAATTAAAAGTAATTAAAAATCTTGCTTATGGCCAGCCACTAGTTACAGCACTGTACTAATATAATACATACTTTTTTTCAATATTACGTTAATATTCTATTAGTACAGTGCTGTATTTAGTGGCTGGCCACAAACATTGTTTTTAATTACTTTAATTAATTATTTATGCAAGTATTATGTCAAATATGTAATAGTATTAATGTTTTAATATGAAATTAATTTTTAATTTTAATCGACTGATGATGAGGAATTTCCTTGAAAGCATTTTTGATATATAAAAAAGAAAAATAATAAGATAGCTTAAGAGCTCTGTACTGTGGTGGGTTGGACCAAATTTTGTTTAAGCTTTTGGAATTAATTAGTACAGAGGAAGAAATGGAAAAAAAAATTATTTTACTAATTTTATATTTATATATCTCCCTCTACGAATCACGAGACCTTGCCGATGGTGGGGGGGCTTGCGTACTCAGTGATACAGAGTAGCTGGACCGA
>JAAAKQ030124196.1:0-13698 GCA_010016005.3 Zanna intricata | reverse complement strand
GATTCGAACCCGGGACCTCCGGATGAAAGGCCGAGACGCTACCGCCACGGAGGCCGGCAACTAGATTTTTAGTTGTTTTCAAACTTTTGGTCGAAAATAAATGCAATAATAGCATGTTTGACATATTACATCTTACACATATTACATCTTATTACACATCTTATATTATTAACTTTCGTGGTTATTTCTCCTATGATGCTTCTGGATACCATTGGACTTCAACCCTATCAAATTTTTAATTTTTTTCAGATGTAAAATTTATTAGCGTTTGTATTAGATATATGCTAAGTTTGACTGGCTAGTTATGTTTGTAGATTTACTTACCTTCTACGGGTAAAATCTATTGTTATTCTCGTCGTAGTCTATTGTTATAATTATTTAGTTTCAAGGCTTCATATAGGAAATCTTGTAATACAACTTAGCTTATCTTTTTGAAATCAAAATGTTAAATATTATCTACTTTATAGTTTATTAGGTCAATACCTAAATTAATTTCAAATAATTCTTGATTAAACTCCAACAAATTCTGTCTGAAGTAATTACTTTTATACCTTTTTTTTCTCCCTCCGGATCGGCCCCGCAATCAAGCATTTTCACAATCCGGAGGAAAAACACAAGGTTGGAACTCAAGTATGGAAATTTTCACATAAAATCTCTTTATTTGTAACATACACATAGGGGTTTCGGGTACACGGGACTTAATTTTTTTTTTTCCCTTTTGGTTACCAGATGCACCAAAAAGGAGGAAGAGTCCCCGACCAATCATCAGTAACGACACACCTAACCATGTCGCCCCTCCTGGCCAAGGCTATCCCCTCCTTCCCAGTGCACCTAGTAACCTCTTCTTCTGTCGTCATCTTCCTTTTGGCGAATTATTTTCGTCATGACAGATTCAATCTTCCTCCAATTCTCTTTAGATTCCAGCATAGTGCTAGTTAGGTTTTCCGGGGATAGCACAAAATCTAGCCCCAACTCAGCTCTGTACCTTTCCCATCTAATACATTCAAATAAGGTATGCTCTGGTGAGTCCCTTTCTTCACAATATTCACAACTTGCATTCTCTCTTTTCCCTATTGCTGACAGGTATGTTTTGAAACTTCCATGCCCTGAAAGCATCTGGGTTACATGATAAGTTAAATGACCATGACGTCTTTTCACCCATTTCGATACATCGGGTATCAGCCTATGGGTCCAAACGGAACCAGTATGTTCTCTCCATCGTTATTGCCATTTGTCCATAATTAAATTTGTCGCTTCTATTTTGGTCCACCCATGAAATCTCAATTTCCTTTCCTCGATTATCAAATCGATGGGGGGAACAGCCGCCAGAACACAGATTGTCTCATACCCTGTCGTTTTGTAGGCGTATAACACTTTCAGAAGGGCCCGTCTGTGTAAACTCAGAAGTGTACTGTAAGAAACTTACAGCGACTCAGAAATCGCTGTGAATTTTATCGTGTCTCCCCAGACCGGGGACGCGTATAATAGCATCGATGTCACCCTTGCCATTATTGTCCTTCTCTTGGACTCGCTTGGTGCCTTTACTGAGCATAAAACCTTACTCAGGTTGTTGAGGTTCGCCTCGGCTTGCAAGCAGATTCCCAAGGTGTGCCGAGAGAATCTGTTCCCTTCTTCTAGTGTTACCCCTAGGTATTTGACTTCAGAGACCCTGTTGATTGGGGCACCATTTAGTTTGAGGTTTAAATCACCGATCCGCCTTCTTCCTGCCATTACCAATACTTTGGATTTATCTGGTGCCAGTTGTAATCTACTTGCATTACACCAATTGTGAATCAAATCAAGAGCGACGTTGGCTGTTTGTGCCACTGCTTCCTCTGATTTCCCTTCCACCATTATCACCAGGTCGTCCGCGTATGCCACAACCTCGATCCCTTGAGGATATTCCAATCTCAAGACATCATCAAACACAATTGACCATATTAGTGGGCCCAAGACAGAACCCTGCGGGACTCCGCCATACATCTGCCAGTTGATTGTTCCATCTACTGTTTCCACTACAAGGCTTCTATTTTCAAAATAGGATGACATTATCTTTAGTAAATAGTTACTAATACCTCTTTGTCTTAGACTCCTAAAAGCAATATCCCACGGGATAGAGCCGAACGCGTTACGTATATTAAGAAGAATTAACGCCGGGATCTTCCTAGTTGCTCTGGTGCCTCTTCTCGCTATGGTCGCCCACTCTACTACCTTATTAATGGCTGAGATGGCGGATACTCCTTTTTTAAGCCCAAATTGATTGGGATGTATCCCTCCTCGAGTTGTTATTTCTTATACCTACTATAAGTTAATACTTATTGCTATTTTATTATTAATATTTAAGCTAGTATCCCGTCGCGGTAGATTTTTTATTTTATGTTGTGTAATCAAGTAACCGGAGGCAGGTGCAGGTTGCGTCGCTCACGGAAACAGCGCCAGTGGGCTGTGTTAGTTGTGTCCGTACCGTACAATGTTGCACCCCTTAAAAAATCGAAATTAAAAAAAAAAAAATCCGAAATTGATTTTTAGATATTTATCTGAAGAGTATTCACAATCCTAAATCTAGTAGATATCTCGTTTAGTTATCAGAAATGGGGGAAATTTGCAATGATTGTTGTACATTCTTTTTTTTTTACCTTTCTTCATCCCTTTCAAGATTTAATTTCGAAAAATCTAGAAATTAGTTTTTCACATGAAGAAATAAAATATAGGGACATAAACAGGATACACTAAATATCAAATTGTTAACTTCATTTATTTCTTATAAATTCTAGAAGTAGTAAATTTCATTCATATTCCATCAACTTTAATCCTTTAAAATCAAAATTTCAAAAAAATTGTTTTCGTGGTGAACATATATTCCGCAAGAAAAACGTGTATACAAATTTTTATCAATTTATGTCGGTATTTTTTTTTGGGTGTTGATTTTGAATCGCTCACGAGACATGTTTTACATACAGTATCCCCTGAAGAGGTATACGCTCTTGATTTATTATCATTCGTTCATTTACCGATCAATTCTATTGAAACTTTATAGACCTTTTAGAGAAGGTCTAATAATATTCTGTGAAAATTTCATGCGTCTAGGATTTATAGAAATAAAATGGCGGCTTTGAAATTAAAACATAAAATTCATTATAAAACCACATTTTTATAATTAAAAATAGCTGGTAAAAATTATTAAAAATAAATTATGTATTATTATACATACCCACCGGGTTGGTATAGTGGTTAACGCGACATCGCAAATCAGCTGATTTCGAAGTCAAGAGTTCTTAGGTTCAAATCCTAGTAAAGATAAAAATTTTTATACGGATTTGATTACTAGATCGTGGATACCGGTTTTCTTTGGTGGTTGGGTTTTCAATTAATCACACTTTTCAGGAGTGGTCGACCTGAGATTTACACTTCCTTCTCATTCATCCTCTGAAGTAATACCTTACGGTAGTTCCGATGGCTAAACAGATAAAGAGAGAGTATTATTGTACACCTGTTCAAATTGAATAAAATAAGTTAATAATTAGTCATAACATGACTAATTATCTAACTGTGGTTTTTCTGAAATTGATGTTTTTATTTGAAAGCCGCCCTTTTTGTTTCTAGAAGAAATCAATTTCTAGAAGAATGATACTTTCATAGAAACATTTTTAGAATCTTTTTTAAAAGTCTTTAAAATTTTAATAGAATCGGTGGTAGAATGTGCGAGTGATGCCAAATCAAAAGCTTATATTTTTTCGTGGGATACACTGTACGTATACATATATAAAAATTATTCCTGGAAAAGATTTTGAAATAGATATGATTTCTTTATGCTGGCTGCTTCCTTTTTGCAATTCTTTCTAAATACGCATCAGCTTTATTTTCTTTTGTTTCAAAATCTCTTGCACTTTGTACTATCTTTTACTTATCACATTTATTTAATTTACCTCTTTTTTCATGCCTTATCTAAGTTTATTAATTATACAAAAGTTATATTCATTATTGAAACTGTGTTATTATTTCTTTTTTTATGTTCGAAAATTTTAATTTTTATGAAATCTTATGTTTCTGAATGCTGTTTATTTATATCCTATGTTGTTGTTATTTTAATCTTAATTATTCTTTATGAAATCAAAATGGAACTAGTCTTTTCATTTCCCTTTAGCGCTATATTTGACTAACATTTTTTCTTGTTCTTATTTTGTATAACTTTTAAATTCGGATAAAATGAAACACGGTTTGAATGTTCTATATTCGTGCTGTAAGTTTGCTTCATAGGGTTCGTGTTAATCAATCGGTCGATATTTTAACTTTTGTTTAAATGACGTTTATTTAGCTAATTAAAATAAGCAGTCAAACTAATTTGAATATTATATATGTTTTATGGAACTTTTAAAAATTTACATAAATAAAACAATTGATTATTTTATCTGAAATTCTTCTCTTATTTTTTCTTTTTTTTGCAATAAATAGTTAAAAATTACACATTTTTATTACTTCCCTAAATAAATAAGAAAAAAAAACTTTTTCAAGTTATACTGTACAAATTACTTTTCTATGAATCTGTTATGTTCTAAATGCTTTTTTTATTTCTTTATTTCTGTCATTTAACTTTTATCTGGTTTCTTTTATTTTTTTAAGGGATTTTTTTTTATAGAATATTCGTTTCTCTTCTTGTGATTAAATCTGGTTTCTTTTCTCTTGGGTTATGGCTATAAAGAAAAGTTTTGTTGAAAAAAAAATATAAACCCATAATTCTATTTACATATTTATTATATTTATCGTGGTGCGTAAAACTTTTAGAGAAATTTATAGTTTTAGAGTTTTATTTTAGTAAAAAAAATTGTGTAAAGAAGTATAAAACAATTTTATAGCAGTATCTGATTTCATTTAAAAAGCTATCATTATTTATATATATAACTTAAATTTGAAAAGATTTTATAATAAAAATTTATACATACAATAGATGTGATGAAAGGCATCACGTCATATTAACGTTAATATATGGTGTTAAGATGAATGATATAAAACTTGAAAATATTGATTTTTTTTTTTTTTTGGGGGGTAAGAGATGATGATGATGATGTGAAAAGAACGCTTTGCACAGCGTCTTTATGAATTTATGATGTATTACAATACATCCTGAAAATCCCACAAAAGTTCTTATCTATTGTTCGAATTCTTCTTTTGTGCTTAAAGTGCATGACAGCTTTAACATTTTTTCTTATTTTTTCTCTACTTTTTATCAGTTTTCTTCATATTCAGCAACGACTTCCATACGTGACTGTAAAAATTAAAAGGGGTTATTTCCGAAGAAAAAATATGGATCTTAAAATTTAATACCCGTTAAAAGAGGCAGATTTATAAAATTCTTATGATGTACAAACGTATTATTCACTTAATTACTCATTGAAAGGACATGAGATAATATTAATGAGTATATTTACAATTTTTTTATTTCATTAGGAGTTTAACCTAGTTATTACTTACTCATTGCTTTTGTTGATATTTAGTTTAGGCAGTGTTATTTATTGAGTCACAACGGTATTTCAGTCATTGTTAATAGGGTTTGGATTTTAGTCCGGGTTTAAGATTAATGAACAGCTGATCCTGTACTAGCAGCATTTTTATTATTTTTTTTAAATTATCTTTTTGTACATTACGTATTTTTTTTAATAGAGAATCTACTCTTATCTATCACCGTTAAATCGATTAAAATACACAGTCATCAAATAAGATTTCAGCAATTAAAAAAATTTATACCCAGAAATTACTAGAAATAATCAAACGATTGTGTTTTTTTTTTAACAATTCACCAATTCAAAAAGTTTTTTTTTTTTTTTAATTTTCGTCACGTCAATGTTATTAAGCATTTTTCACTTGCGAATTCAACATGTTCAGAACGATCCGTAGGTTTAATTTGATATTTAAGCTGGATTTTGTAAGTGGTGAAGACGTAAACGCTTGTCCAACACATTTTGAAAGTTTTCTTTGGAATTCATAACTGTAAACTTTGCCTAGATTGATTGCCTTGATTGATCTTTTAGAGGTCTTAAACAACTTTGGCGTACACGCCCAATTTCTTCGTAGCTCGTTTTGGGCTTCTACGGGGGACTTTTTCACTTCCACGTTGCCAGATTTCTAAAACTGCTTGTATCACCGTCTAATGCTGTTAGCATGAGGGGGGTCATTGCCATAAACACACCAGAAAGTCGGTTGAATAATTATAGCTGATTTATACTTCGCTAACCACAAAACGCACTGTACTTTCTGTTGAACTGTTGCCATTGCATTGACCGACATTGAATAGAGGCGTTGTACGCATCCGCTCTAGGTTACGGCCGGTCGCCGGCCTCCATGGCGCGAGTGGTAGCATCTTGGCATTTCACCCGGAGGTCCCGAGTTCGAATCTCCCGCTCAGGCATGGCATTTTCACACACGTTACAATTCATTCATCTCATCCTCTGAAGATATACCTTAACGGTGGTTTCGGAGATTAAAAGAAAAAAAGTTGACGGCCGGTCACATCTAAAAAATATTAATATTCCGATAATATTCCGATTATTTGTAGTTCCAATTAATATTTTATAACAATAAAATGTTTTTTTTTTTTTTTTTATTGCAGAAACATTTTTCGATGATCCCGTATTGCAACTTAATAACCATAATCTACCTACCTATTTATTATGTGAACTCATCATACTAATCGCACTATCCAAAAAGCTACATTAATCCTTGTAAGCCGTCGGTAAAAAAAATTGAAAATTTTCTAGCTTCACTATCTTTATTCGATTAAATTTGTTTTGATTACTTTTTTAGTTCTTTCAAATTAATTACAGAAAATATTATTTCTTGATGACAAAATGATTAAATTTTGAATCTAAATAATATTAATAAAAAAATTTCAATTATATCCATGCAATTGAAAGTACAGCTAATACTTAACAACTTTAGAATAGTAAATCCTGTCACAGAGATTAACAGATAAAAGTATCAAAAGAAAAGACTTGAAATTCTCCGTTTAGTAAATCCAAAGGCTTAAACTGAAGCCATAAAGTTTCAGATTGTATTCCTTTTTTAACGTAATATCTTAGTATAGCTTCGTTCCAAATGCAGTTTATTTCTTTTTTTTACTTTTCTGATGCATGAAAGTAAACCTGTTAAAGGATGTTATAGTTTGTTTTTTTTGTAATCTTTTTTTTTTCATCATTTTATAAAAATAAAAGTAATAAACAGAGATAACTTTACGTTCATCCCTTTAAAACTTCTACCAAAAATTAAGTTAAATTAAAAAAAAAACTATAAAAAGTTTGTTGAAAATGTTATCATTTTTATTTTTTAATTTTTTCAAAAATAACTATAAAAGTTCGTGTAGCATTTAAATATTTTCAATGCTGAGCCTGGACTTATTAAAACGTAAACGTAACTGATAAGCTAAAACTTTGATAATATAGCGATCGCTTAAGAATTAGCATCTATATTTATATAGATTAACAGTAAAAAATGAGCTTTGCCGAATTAATACTTTTTAAATAACTTTTTTACTATATTTCTTTTAGTTGAACATATGGTTTTAACGAAGCAGAATCCATGTTTTTTTCATCTTCCTCGTTAAAACGGGTGTGTACATCATGTTCGAGGTCGTGATAATAATAAAAAAAATAAATAAATAAATAAATAGATATAAAAAATTTGATCGTTTTCATGTACTGAAATATTAATGTGTTTTCCTGAATAACACTGCATTAGCACACTCATACTCTAATGCTAATAAGGTGATATTTATTCCTGAAAAAGAGCCAGATACGTATTTTTTTTTTCTTTTTTTTGGGGGAGAAGTTACGTTTCCCTTTTTCCCTTATCAGACTACTTAGGGTTATAACCAATGCACTAAATCGTTAGAGCATTATGTATGGTAACAGAGTGCGCCAACGTTAGAAGGTGATGTTTTATATATTATACATCGCAACCCCATTACATGTAACTACAGCACGTACTCAGTGTCAGTGATTAATCAGCTAAATTCATGGTTTGTGAATTTTAAATCTGACTTTAAAGAGAATGTAAATTTTATATGCAGCCCACATGTCAGATCGAATAGAGCCCATTATAATTTTTTAAACCGGCAAGTGCTAGTTAATTATATAATTAAATAGTTAATAATTATATAATTTATTATATAAAAAAACTAATATTTTTTATATATGTTAATTTAATAGAAATGAATAACTTTAAATTTATTCTCGTTATAATAAATTTATTGACATGTAATATATAAAAATATAAATCAAATAAGATTTTTGTTTTATTGTAAAACTTTAAGAATATAAAATATTTAAAAAAAATATTACTTAGAAAGTTTTATTTCAAAAAAATAAAAAAGTAACAAAATTATTTTCTCGTATCACAAACTATTTAAAAATCTACCCCAAACATATTTAAAATAAAATTAAAAGATTTGCTTTTACAAATCTATATTAATTTTTTCATCACTTAAATGATACTAAACTTTGTTTAACGTTTACAAATAATTCCCATTAATGCCGTTTAAATCTTCTCCTTCTCAGGAGTGGTCGACCTGAGATTGTACAAGACTACACTTCATTCTCATTCATCCTCTGAAGTAATACCTTAACGGTAGATCCGGAGGCTAAACAGATAAAAGAGAAGATTATGATTGTTACTAAGTAGTCTAAATCGTTAATAATTAAAAGAAAATGCCGTTTAAATAATTATTTTATGAAGTATCTTTAGATATTCTTATCAATATTCTTTATACAGGGTGATGTAAGAAGAAACGGAAAAACTTCGGGACGTGAATTTAAATCCAAAAATAAGAAAAAAGTTTATATAAACATAGGTCCCCGGAATCGCTTCGTTAGCGAGTTACAGCTGGCGAAAGATTTCGCCCGGATTTCAGTTCCCCCGTTACAATAAAGCCATACTGAAATTTTTAGGCCGTTTATTAAGGTGTAAAATTTAGTAAATTTTATGTAAAATGAAATGAAAGATTGAATAAAATAGATCCCAGTCCTGTAACTGCAGTAATTTTTACGATATCTGACGAAATTTGCAGAAATCAGTCTCGAAAAATATGTTTCGTTTAGGTTTGTAGGGCATTAACTTTGTTAAATGGGTAATAAACACGTAAATGTTTTAAACAAAGCTTGTAAAGAATTTAATTCTGAAGAGAATAATGTAAAATAGGCTAATAGCAAAACAAATACAAACTTAGAAAAAAATAGTTTTTTATTACACAGTAGTTTTTATTACACTATAATTTTTTTATTATTTTTATGTGCTGACATGGATTTCAATCATTTATATATTTTTTGTTATATCTTTTTTTTTAATACTGATTTTATAATTCCATGAAGCTACATAGATTAGGATTTTCCCATTTTTCTCTTGATTCATCTCAGTTCCTGGAAATTTTTACAGGAATTCCTTGTTTCAAAGGAATCACTGGAATTCCCAATAAAAAATTTTGCCAATTTTTAATTTATCTATTTCAGCATTCCTGATTAGTATATGAAATTTATTATATCTTTCTCATACAATTTACAGATACATAGGTAGGCAAAAAATTCGGAAACATAAGTTTTACGTACATTTACGTAAATGTCTATTTTTATAGGTGATAAAAGAACCGAGATTTTGGGCCAGGTTTTCTTGAAAAAACGTTTTTTCTTAAATAATTGCTGTTAATATTTTAGAACAGTTCGGGGTTTAATAATGCAAAAATTCATTTTTCGTAACTAATTTCCATAATTACGTTTGTAGCTGGAATAATTTAAAGAGATACAAAAATCTATTGTTATTGATTGGAAGTTTAAAAATAATTAGTTACAGATTCATGTTGCTTATATAGAAATTATCATGGAATTTTTTTTTTCGTACGGCGTTACCTTTAACTGAACCCAACTTCCAGTATTGTAGTGGATGCAATAATTTATTAACATAAAAGTAATTTAATAAAAAGTAAATTTTTAAGTAAGAAAAGTAAATTCGTCAAGTTGATTTTAGAACATTACGCACATATTAAAACAGGAAAGGTTATAACTGTAAATATTAGCCATGAACATAAAAATAGTACATAAATATGTACAGGTGGTTGACATAAGTTGGCATGCCGAACAAGTCCCACCATGTCTTATCGCTTAGCGTGTTCGTTCGTACAGATATTTTATATTCTGCTACGAAACATGTACAAAAAGAATCTTCAAAACATTTTATTATATACACTTACGAAAAATTCCAACACTTTTATTTGACGCTACCTTTTTTATACTTTCTATTAGCTCTGATATATTGGCTTTCTTTACCGAATTTTTTTTTAATTTAAAAAAAAATTTCATTCATAAAATTATTTAAAATGAATAATGTGGTTAATAAATAAAATGGATTTTATTTTTTTTTTAAACTTAACAAGCTAACGTCTATTGAAATAATCTGTTGACGTTAATGAAAAAAAAATATATATATTAACTAAGAAAATTAAGGAATTGTTTAAAAAAAACTACATCAAGCTTTTAGTAGGAGTTTATTAGTAGCATATAAATAAAGTTGTGACCCAGGATGTGAGAAGAGTCTATGTGATCACCGTAAATAATTTTATTTTAAACTTTATCGACATATTTTTATTCAAATTAGCTAAAAAAAAAAAATGTCTCTAAGCCCAGTTAAAATAAATTAAGTAATCGGTTCTTTTTCGTTATTTCCCCCCCCCACTGAAATAATTTTTTTCCTCCATAAACTGGTATAACGAATAAGATCCAAGTAATCATTCGGGTGATGGAATAGTAGCAGCTTTTCTTTCTGTTTATATGGGTGAACACGGGGTTTGAATCTCATTGGGACTTAAATTTTCCTACAAAATTTCCTTATTATATTACTATACACAGGCTACAATTAAAAATTTGTAAGGGTGAATTATTGGGCTGCGAAAAAGTATAAATAAAGTAATAATAAAATCAATTGTGATTTTGTTTTGAGAAAAGATTTATTTTTCTATTTTCCTTTAGATATTAATTTTGACAATTTTTGGCGTATAAAAACGTCTCATAAATATTTTAGTTAGTCTTAATTCAATAAAAATATTTTCCTTTAGGGAAAGAAATATACTTTGAATAACTAATTCTTTAACCAGAATTTCCGTGAACACTAGACATAATTCATTTTATACTTAAATTTAATACTGAACTCTGAGACAAGCAACGCAATTAAATTAACTAAGAAAAAAATTTAAATGAAATAGAAAACAGAATTGTCATTTTTAATTAATTGTTTGTGAAATATTTATCATTTCCAAAAATAATCATATTGTTATAGCAGTATTGTAAGCACTTATCTCTCAAATTTCACGTAACTATCAAGGATATACGTGTACTTAGGACTATATCTCCATGTATTTTATTTTTATTTTATTTCTTTATTTACAACTACTTTTGAAAATAAGTTGTTCAAAGGGAAACGATAAAAAGTAATTTCATTGAAACGTTTTTTCTTAGCAAGATTGAATATTTAATCTTAAGTCAACGTTTCTAATGATGTACAATAAAATGAAAACGATCGTAGAGAAAAGGTTAAGCTTAAAGATAAGATAACTCTCAAAAAGATCGAATCATCCAACTGTAGCCACTGAGAGGTTTACTGTAAATTTTTAATAACATCAAGAATTGAGGGGGAGATATTTTTTGTACTGGCAAATAATCGGATAATGCGTGTTCAGTTTGTTAGCAGCTGTGGCTTGAAGACGCTAACTACCCTTCCATAACACCTCTCCTTCTCCCGTCTAAGAAAGATAGCATTTACCATTTTGAAGCAAAAAGTTGTATAGAAAGTCATTAGGATACGTCACCAAATCTATTACAAAAACGGCAAAAATTTTAGTATACTGAAAATGCGTTTTGCCATAATTTCCTTTTGTCACAAAAACCCAGTGAAAAGAATTAATTAACTAATAAAAGATAGTAAAAAAAAGTTTTTTTTATCAGTTTTAATGTGTATTTTAATTGCAATTAATTTTCACTTGAATTTTATCTACAATAATTAAAACATTCTTTTTATATCACTGGTATGATCTTATTTTACGTCCTTCTGATATTTATTAAGATTGACAAAATCCTAACTGATGAATTCTAACTGATAATTCTTTTTAAAGAGACGATCGGATCCATTTTGCAATTAAATTTGTAATCATTGTTATTATGTAAGTATTTCAAATTCCCCCCCCCCACACACACACACACACACTTATACAGATATTTATGTATGATTTCTAAGCATTCTATTTCGTATAAATATTTATGTATGAAATGTGTGTGCATAGAGTTGTGTGTGTTATCTGTTACTCGTATTAACATTAACTTATTTTGACTCCACTAGGAAACTTAATTCTCAAAAAACGTATATTCACTGAAAGAAGATTTTTTCAAGGTATTTAAAATCAAACAAGTATATTTCATGAATTACTATAAATTGAAAAGTGAGCTGCATTAATTTTATTCTATAAAAGTTTGGTCATTCTGCCTTATTTTCAGTTGTGAGCAATGGGGGTTCGAATAAATATTTTTCATGTGAATGACCGTTTAGTTGCCCGTTGTAATGCGATTACATTAGTAATTCAAATGTTATCATACTCGCGCGCGCGCGCTCACACATACAGAATTATCGATTTTACAATCATCTTTGTTTTTTATGCATTTTATTTCGTATAATATTTATGTATTTAGTATGCGCGTGTGTATGTATGTGTATGTGTGCAAGTCTACAGTACATTTAAATTTATTTAACTTTGGAATACCGCCCAGTAATGTTCAGTAGATTTTCTCTTATTTTACTTTTGAATATGGCTTAAGATCTAGTTGAATACGCTTTACATGAGACCATTCGATCAAAAAATGGTCTCATGCAAAGGCGTATTTTTTTACGCCTTTATTTACTGTAAGTAGAGTTAAGGATATGAATTATTAAAATTTATTCTATTAACTATTAAACTATTCTAGATAATAATCAATAAAATTACAACAATTTTTTTTTTTTAAATATGAAGATAAATATTATACATATATTCGGGGCGGCTAAACCCCCCCTCCATTAATATCATATAGGTTTCTCAATTCTCAATTTAAAAGTTGATAAAAAAAACCGTTAATCAAAAAGAAGCTTTTTTCCTTCTTTATGAGGAAAATATTAAGCATTTTTTCCTCTGATGTATATCGATCATCAGAGAAAATATTCGAAGTGTCTTCTTCCCTATTGCGCTCGTAGCAGCGTTTTACTACTTAATTGCTGATTTATTACAATAAAGGTTTAATACTATTTTAATAAATGAATTGAATTTTCAATCGACAGCTTGAGATGGTTCAGCACATTTTTTTTTTCTGTTTAGCGTCCGGAACCACCGTAAGGTATTACTTCAGAGGATGAATGAGATGAATATTTATGAATGTAAATGAAGAGTAGTTTTGTACAGTCTCAGATCGACCATTGTAAATTGTACAATCTCAGACCAATTCAAATTTGCTCATTGGCAATGTCGAAACCAATGATATTCAGCTTTATTTGGATTCGATTAAAACATCAAATCTGAAGTTTTTCCAAAACGAAAGATATCAAAGCATTCTTTATATGATCACAAGTAAACTTTCGAAGACTATTTTTTCTTTCGAATTACATTATAATGTATTCGTATGTTACGTTACAATATATTACATT
>JAAAKQ030124185.1:0-10004 GCA_010016005.3 Zanna intricata | reverse complement strand
GCTGCCTAGCAAACAGTACGTTTCCCTGAAATGAGCTTAAGGTTTAGCTGCGTCCTTTCCACCCCGATATACTCCTCTATGTCAGATGGCTACCCAGGTTTGTTTGCTATTCAACTGTCTAATGTTACTATAAAGATCTATATATATATATATAGATGTATTATACAAAAATGCTCTATACATTTTCATCTAAGAATAGCTTGGAACCATACAAAAAATTTTAATACAAAACATAAAATTCATATTAAAACAAGACTATAAAAAATCTTACGTGTATCATGAACTGTTTCAATATATATTTACAACCATGGATCAAGAAAAAGATATAAAGAAAAAAAAAATAAAACATTTATTCTCATCCAATGAAATAACCATGAAAAAAAATGTTAAAAATAATATCTACGTACTAAGATTCCATTATTATTTAGTCAGTATAGATAGCATATAAAATGACGAGTGTTGTTGGTTCACTTTTTACGCATTATAATCGATAAAAATTGCAGTCACGTATTTTAAAAACAAACAATTTAAATTCTTATTACTGAGATGCAATGCATCATGTGCTGAGCAACCGTACCTAATAGTTAATGTTATAGGTGAGTTTCTCTCTCTCTTTCCTTGTGCGTGCGTCCAGCATATGCATTCGCATGTACATATATATATATGTGTGTGTGTGTATGCGTGTAGTGGAAGAGAGGGAGAGAGTGACAGTGGAATGTGAACGTATGTTTCAGTGTAAATACTGAGTATTTACTTGAAAACTAACATAAATTATTTATAAAACTATCGATAAATGAATTAGAAATAAACAAACCATAAAAATTACTTTGTTTGTTATAAAATAATCGGTCAAAATGTCAAAACTTAGAACAATAAAAAAAAAAAAAAACATGTATTCACTGTAAAGGGATTTGTTTTCAAATCTGTATATTGCCAAAATGAGAGATAATTATATATATATTTCACAACATGGAAACATCACAATATGGAATATAACATAATTACTTAAGAATGCATAAATCAGCTGCACAAATAACTTAAATATTTTGTGAAAGGCTTGAATTTATTTTGTAAAGTAAATCTTAGAAACACAGGCAAATGTAGTATCTTACATTTAATATTCTGTTAAAATTGGATACAAATACATAACAAACAATGTTATTAAAACTGCATAAAAGCACTATAGTTCTATCTGACATTTGAATTACTGTAGTCTAACCCTATATTCAATATGCTTTATAAACGATATATTTTTAATTCATCGTTATTAAAAACATAGTGCCATTTACGTCCACGTAAATTTACTGGCAAATACAACTATACACGTGGTAAAAGAAAATAATTTTTACTATGTATTATGTAAAAGTAAATAATTTTTACTTTTTTGTACTATGTATAGTGATCGCGAACAATTTCGGTTTTCAGATGCAAATGGATGCAACGGAAATATCCATTTTGACCATCCCGGAATCCATTTTGACTAGTTTCGGCGTGATGTCTCTACATATATATCTCGATTAACTCAAAAATGATTAGCCGTAGGATAATGAAATTTTGGATTTACGACTGTTGTAACCTCTAGCTGTGCACCTCCCTTTCTGGTTGCAATCGACTGAACTAAAAGTGCCCAAAAAGCCCAAAATCAAAAAACATTTGGACAAGGGGAAATTTTCTTAACTACAATAAGCTCTCGCCGAGAGCTTTTTAACGATTTACCATAAGTGGTACTTATTTTCATTGTTTCCAGAGTTATAGCCAAATAAAATTATAATTGATGATATATTTGAATCTTACAAGGGAAGGTACAACGGTTCGAATCAGACTCATCTCCATTTTCCTTTCATTTTTTTTTTTTTAATTTAAATATATTAATTTATTAATAATTTTTAACTTCTGATTGTAAATAAAATTTTACAGTAAATAATAATTCAATAATACCAATAAAAACAAAACAATAAATTAAAACAAAAACAGAAGTTAGTGAAATAAAATTTTATGCACTATTAAAAATGTGTGTATGTAATTTAATTGGCATACAAGGGGGAGTCTTCTAGTATCTACATAAGATTTAGTGGGACATTTGATTATTTAATATTAACTATTAATTATATTCTAGAGTTGTATTATTTTTATTTACGCCTTTGTTTCAGTCTACTTGATAATAAATATCATTATAAAATTTAGTTACCTTTTCCTGTTTCTTTTTTCTTTTCATTTTGTTGATTGTTACATCATAATAATTTAAAAATACATAATATTAAATAGATATAAGACTTACATTTCTTTAATAATTGTATAAATATATGATGTTAATAAATACTAATATTTTACCAATTGTGTAACTGGCCACTATATTAAAGAATTAAAGTATATTATCTCAGTTTCAAATGAAATAAGTTTAAATAAAGTGCAGCAAAAAATGTGTACATGTATTTTAATCGGTGTACAGAAAAGTCATGTGGTGCTCACATCAGATTTTTTAAACCATATTGGAAAAATTTTAAACTTTGAAAAGATTAATAAATATTCATCAAAATATTTAAAATTTCATTAAAGTTAAGTTACATTTTATTTAAACTAACGATTTTAATGACAATCTAATTTTTACTTGGTTGATATAAACATTTATAAACGATTTTTAAGTGTAATCTTGTCTTTCAATTCATTTAAGTAACAATATAATAAAGCTTATTAAACTAGTATTTTATAAAGGCACGGTGAAATCATAACCCCTAACTCTTTTAGGAAAAGAGGCAATAAGAGAAAGAGTCAAGAAAATTAATCTCCACTTTAAGTAAACAAGAAAGACCTGAAGAAGAGGTGAGGTTCTTAGGAGCTTTCTTCAGCGTTGCCAAGGCTGTCTCAAGCACGAAGAGTCTTGGTGAAGTGGTTGAGGCGGCTAAGCGAGTTGGTAGGTTAGCTCTGAAACCCAGGCAAAAGTTGAATTTGCTATGTTTTCATGTGCTGCCCGGTTATTTCCATTTATTTGTTTCGGACCTGCCCTCGATGCATAGGCTAAAAGAAGTGGATGATATGGTTCGGAGAAAGGTGAAGGACTTCTTCCACCTTCCAAGGGGTACATCAAATGGCCTACTCTATTGCAGGCGGAGAGATGGTGGTTTGGGTGTCCCGAAGATGGTGGATTTAGTAAGAGCGGCGAACCTTAAAGCTTACTGTGTTTTAGACAGTTCTGAAGATGCATTGGTTAGGGAAGTTTTGGTGGAGGATCGGACGGCTGCGTGTAAAGAGCTTGCCAGGGGAATGAGACTTGGGTGGCCGACGACTATTTCTGCTATAGAAGCATGGAAGGGCAAGATGAAATTGAGGGAGTTGGAGGAATGGATCAAACAGCCTGTTCAGGGGAAAGGGGTGGCGTGTTTTAAGGGTAACCGAATTGATAATTGTTGGTTGAGGAGGCAGGAGCTTCACGCTGGTGAAGAAATTGACTTGCTGCGGATGAGGAGTGGTATGTTTCCTACGAGGAAGTACCTACATCGGGTGGACTCCTATGTGGGGAAAGTTTGTAGGAGATGTTTTGTTAAGGAAGAGTCTCTTGGCCATATCTTGAGAGAGTGCCCTGGAGGTAGGGGTCTCGGATAGCAAGACATAATCGCGTGGTTGATATTATTGAGGAAAAAGTGAAGGACAACGGTTGTGTTGTTGCGAGGGAACAACTGTACCGGACCGGGATGGAAGCGTTTAGACCGGACCTGGTCATTAAAACAACGGGAAAGGCTCTCATCGTGGATGTAACTCGGTATGAGCAGGGTGACTCGCTGAAGGACCCGGTTAGAGAGAAGAGAGAGAAATATGCGAGGATTATCCCAGCAGTCAAACAAAATATGGGCGTGAACGAAGTGGTTGTGCTCCCGGTAGTTATTGGCGCTCGAGGGGGTTTGATTAATGAGACGGAGAAGAATTTGAAGATCCTTAGCCCTGGGTGGGCGGCGGGGTATGGAGCTTCTGGTCTTGGGAGTGGTTCGGGTGTCTGTACTTATTGCTCAGGCGCATGTGGATTGCGAATAGCGTTGTGGGAGAGAGAAAAGGAGAAACAAAAAAAAAATTAATTAAAAGAAAAAAAAAGAGATAGGATGAAATGAGTAGATCTCTCTTAAGCTTGGACGTAAAGGACCCGGTGACCAGCGCCGTTTGAGAAAAGACTGGTACCACAGTGGTAGGGAAGCCCCACACTTGTTGCTGCTAGTGTGTCCTACCGTTTGGTGTTGGCTTCGTGGGCGCAGTGGTTGGCTTAGGGTAGAGGCATGTAGCGTACTGGATGATTGGGGGTCATAGTTTGTTGATTCTACCCTCTAAGGAGGGGAAGTGTATTAAGATCCAAACACCCATTTCGGGGCATTGTTGGCTACTACCAACATCAAAATAGCAAAACAACTATTTTCATAGATACAAGGCGTGCTTCTCGTGTGTTTGGATTTTATGAAATGAAATTCGTGACTACAATTCAAAGTAATTTTTGCACCTGGAATAGTAAAAATTCTCCTAGCAGACCTATATATGACGCCAGAATGTTTTTGAGATCGATTTTCTCATTCATCATAAAATACCAACAGATCGTCCACACATATCTGATACCGCTTTGGAATAGATTAGAGGAAACTTTGTGTATAATCCAGCTTTCTTATCCTAGAGTTAAATTCAGCTGATCAAGGAGATCGATTTCACATCTAGTTAGACTTGCATCATCATTGTATTTCACAGAAAACCGAAGTTTAGAATTTCCTCGATTTTTATGTTTATTTATTTTTTTCTTTAATCTCTGAAACCACCGTTAAATTATATCTTCAGAGAATGATATGAATGAATTGTAGCGTGTGTGAAAAATGCCATGCCTGACCGGGATTCGACCTTGGGACCTCCGGATGAAAGGCCGAGACGCTACCACTTGCGCCTCGGAGGCCGGCAGAATTTCCTCGATTACAGTTCACCAATAGACCAATAACCTGATAGCACTGTTACCTAGTTACTGGGATTTGATGTTCCTCGTTTATTTATTTTTTTTTTTTTGAGTTTTATTTAGGATAGAGTGTTTGATCTGTGTTTGTTTTTTCGTTCTTATTTAGTTTAAAAACTGAATCAAAACTACATTTGCAGAAGTAATAGATATAATGTGAAATCAAGTTTGTCAAGAAATTTATTTCTTTAATATTTTTCATGTCATTAGGAGCACTCTTATCGAACGGAATTATTGTTTTATGAAAGTTTTACCCAACTTTAAAAACGTAAATTAACTTTTTAACCACTCTATTTTTTTTTCCATAATTAACAAAGATTGAATTGGAATTTTCTATATTTTAAAAATCCATTGCAAAGTAGCACATGAAGCACTTATAAAAAATAAATACTTATATCTGCTGTAATGAAATCATGAGAGATTATTAAATAATTTTTTTACCGCTCAGCATTGCAAATTTTACAAAAAAAAATTTATCCTGATTACTTTATAGCATAAATAATTTATTCCATGATAAAAAAATGGATTTGTATGATATTCCGAAAGTTTCCAGATGTTTAGTGAAACTTTCATAACTCGGGTTTTTCAGAGAGTTTATTTAATGTTGGTGCTATGTTTTTTTGCACATAATGAATCGCTACGGCAGAGTGAGTTTTTAATTATTATCCAACAGCAGAAGGTAGGCGGAAACATTAATGGAATAGCAGTTAGCGTTAAAATACAACCGGTTGGGCTGGGCATCGGACTATCAAGTTTCCGCATAACAAGGAATTTGGTGACCATCTGGACCACTACAGCATACCCTCGGTACATATTAGACGATGATAAATTTTTAGAAATTTACTATTAACATTTTAATTAAGCACTATTTACTAACAATCTACTTTAAATAATTATTTGGAGCGAGTGTAATCTATATCTATCTAGCTGATTTAAATAGATTTTTTACAAGTATTGCCGAAAATGGTAATGATTATAAGGATATCATTACAATAAAATTCTTAAGGATACCAAAATGGTATACTGGCAGGAATCTTTGATGATTGTTAGAGAAGAGTACGTATGTTTGAAAATACAGATTATAGTTTGCAGGTCTGCTAGGAGGATTTTTACCTTGGCGGGTGCCAAAATTACTTTGAATTGTAGAAGTGAATTTTATTTTATAAAATTATACCTTATTTCGTTCTTATTACTCTTATTTCATTACGGAATTATACTAGTTTGAACAAATATTTTATTGTATAGAAATGCAAAGAGACTGTATTCATCTCTAACAGAAGACTGATATTGTCAGCAGGTTTAATGGAAATTTTTCTTTTCTTCACCAAAATGTTTCCATTTTTAGTTAACTCGGTTTATGTAACTAATGTTAAGTCATGTGGTTATATAATAAATACAAAAACAAAATTCCTATCGTTAATGTGAGTTTAAATAGCCATTTTTTGTTACTTAATTTTTTTTTCAATTCAAACAGTACAAAATAAGATATTTTGATGAATTTCCGTAACTAATACCCTTAATAAATTTCATTAAAAGAAAAAGCAAATGAATAATTTTTACTAGGTAAAATATGTAATTTTTGTTTTCTATTATAATTCAGCAAAAAAAAAACTGTTTCTTTCAGAAGGACTATTTTATTTTTAAAAGTTAACAAAGCGTTTTTTACTTATATTGTAATCGCGAAAAATTTAAATTTTCAGATTTCAATGGAAATATACGTTTCAACCATCCCAAAATCCATTTTGACTAGTTTCTGTGTAACGTTTGTACGTACGTGTGTAAGATTGTATCTTGCATAACTCAAAAGCGATTAATCATAGAATGTTAAAAGCTTGGATATAGGACTATTGCAACTCTGATTGATTGAAAATCCCCCAAAAAATTTGAATTTTGGACTTTTTCTTAATTGCAGTAATCAGCTTTCATTGAGAGCTTTTCAACGATATATTATAAGTTGTACTTATTTTCATTGCTTCCAAAGTTATAACCAAATGAAATTAATTAATGAAGTATCTGAATCTTAAAAGAAGGCACATTGATTCGAATAAGACTATCTTTTTTTTTAATTAAATATATTGATTTATTAATAATTATTAATTTTTTATTGTCAAAGGTTTTACGGCAAATAATAATTCAATAATAACAAATAAAAAAAATATATATATCAGAAGTTATTAATGAAATAAGATTTAATATATTTTTCCCTTTAAAAAATGTATATATGTAACTTAGTAGGGGCACTAGGAAGTTATGTGGTGTCCACGTCAGATTTTTTTATTTAACCACTCTATATGATTTTCCTGAATAGAGGCTGATTAGTACTGAACTAAAATGATGTTATGGGAAATAATAATTTAATATATAAAAAAAAAATTGGTATCCAGAATCAAGATTAAAAGTTTAACGAAAGGAACGTAGAATTGCATTAAACCAGACAGTTGAATGATTACTAAGTTGTTTTTTATAATATGGAAGACATTACTTAATTAATTAATAAAGTACTAAAATATATGATTTTGTTTCTTTAATTAAAAATGTAAGTTTGGAAAGTTTATACACATCTAATCGATGTAATATAAATGGCGAAAAACTGTTATATTTAATTTGCATTTTTTCACAATTCTTTTTTTAATATAATCTGAAATAACAGCCAATCGCAGATTTGCATTATATTTAACCTAACTTTACTCTAATTAATTATAACGTGCTGGATATATATATATATTAAGAATTTAATTAATTAATAAATAATATAAAATAAATTGTAATTTGTTACGAAACGTGTTAGCAAGATGTCTGGACACATATCCTATCCGCTAACCGTCCACAGTCCAACCAGTACGTATACCGAGCGAGTTGTAAATAATTTTCCTTTTTTGGTATTGCGTGTTGATGTACCGGATTGCAACGCCCCTGGGGTGAAAGTCAGGTTATTGACCTCTCTTCCTTGCTCCCTCAAAGATAAAGATGAAGAAGAAAAAGAACAAATATTAAAAAAAAAAATTAGAAGAAGAATCTTGAATCTCCTGCCTGGAGTTCCTGGAGGCTAAGATAATATAAGTGTATACATAAACTACTCCCAAAGGATTAATTGTACATTTATTAAATGGATTTCATACGTATACATAATTCTGAATTTACAATTTCATATAGATATTTAATTCTGTCAATTGTCGTTACAGTTACAATCACACAAGAAAAAATAACATGCAATGGATGGAACACAGTTAATTTTCCTTTTGTAAATTATAAATACAAAGTTAAATTTCATAATGAAAGCAATTTACCAATCGAATGGAATTAATTTTAAGGTTGATATTTATTACAGCTCTTTATTTTTAATTATTTGACTTACTATTAATTTAGCTTTTTACACAAGTCAGTAAAATTATTTTTAATTTAATCGAATTCTATGGCCTTGTTCTTTTATAATGCAATAATTTTATAAACGCAATATATTCTAATATAATAAATACATAATATAAAAACTTTTAGTATACGTGATCATAAAGATAGAAACTTCGGATCTATTTACATCTAAGAGTTTATAAATTATTGAAAGATCAATATTTCACAAACTCTAAAAAAAAAAATAAAAGTAAGATAAAGTAACTGATTTGTAATTAAACATAAATTTACAGGATTCTTCCAAAAAAATAGTACAAGAAAAAAAGTGATGTTGACTCAAGATAACATATTTACTATCCAAACTACGCATTTAAATTAGTATAACAACATTAATTTATGAAAAAAAAATAAGGAAGGAAAAAATGTTCTGGATTAACATAGAAAAATTATTGTAAATATGTCCCGCACACATGCTTAACGTTAAGGTAGTAAATTGTTGAAAAGTTGGGCCAATGTTTGAAACAAGTCGAAATACTAATAATAAAATGCTTTCTGGAAAGATTTCATGACGATTGAATGAATACTTCACGAATTTTGTAAGCGGCCGAATGGTTGGACATTATGACTGATTCTATAGTATGTTTCGTAGAACTAAGTGCTCTCTTTAAATATTTACAATGGACATAATAAAAATTTTTCTTATTGTTAGATAGTATCTGTACATTAATACATCTACATTCAATAAAATATTTCATTTTAAAAAAATCTCTTTCGGCACGCCGGAAGGTAGAGGAAAATTTCACCGATGGTACGTAGGGGATAAAAAAAATTCCACTTTAAAATTAAAGTTTGTAAGTTATAAATTTACTCAATACCACAATAGTTGAATTTTAAAAAATGTTTCAAATATTTAGCATTCGAAAAGCCCTATCCTCTAACAATTCAAGCTATATTTTGATTATCCCTTGCATAAGGAATGTTAATAACAAAAATTGTTTCAACCAAAAGTTTTAGGTAAAGTTTAGAGGACTAAAAACCACTTTAAACCGAGTTGATACTGTACCTATTAAGGGAGATATGATTTTTTTTTCTTCGAACCCCATTTTTTTTTACCTTTTTTAGGTGATATCAAAAAACTTTACTTCGATAAGTTTTAACCCTTACCGAAAGAATGGTAGGAACTTTAACCGAATTAGATATTTTACTTAATAAGTTATATAAATTACTTAATAGTTATATCATTATTTAATTTTCTCGTAAAAGCCCCTCGTTTCCATCCCTATGGTCCGAACTTGATCGATTTTAGGAACTTGATTGAGATTTTGGGTCGTATATTATATTGATATATTTTATTAGATTTTGGATCGGATATTTTATGTATCAATTTGAAACTGATTGGCGTAAAATTAAGGGAGTCATCGTTTCCACAAGAAAGTGAAATGTGTATTTATAATACATATACGGTGGTTTTACGGTCTAGAGGATGTGTAACGCGAAGCTGTCAAAATTTTCCGGAAGTCGAATCATGGTACCCATTATAATAGATAACTTATGAAATCTCTTGCTTTTTCTGTTTAATCTCCGGAACCAAGGTATTACTTTAGAAGATGAGTGAGGATGATATATATATATATATATATATATATATATATATATATATATATATATATATATATATATATAT
>JAAAKQ030124174.1:0-13699 GCA_010016005.3 Zanna intricata | reverse complement strand
TTTATACGGATTTGAATACTAGATCGTGGATACCGGTGTTCTTTGGAGGTTGGGTTTCAATTAACCACACTTCTCAGTAGTGGTCGACCTGAGATTGTACAAAACTACACTTCATTCACATTTATGCATAGCATTCTCTGAATTAATACCTTACGGTAGTTCCGGAGGCTAAACAGATAAAGAGAGAGTATGTGCTACCAATTATCAGAGACAATTGATCATTTGATAACTGGGTTTTCCGGTCTGGCTATCACGGAATATCTGCACCGCCACGATCTTGCAGTAAACAATGTTCATCAGGCGTTGACGTTGAAATTAAAACTTGTAGATGACAGGGAACAGTGTCAATGTGAATATAGAGCCAGACTTTTGTTGGAAAATGAGCGCTGAAGACAGTATTGTGATCTTTCCGTACGTACTGATAAATTTATCGCTGCACATCGGCCAGATATGGTTCTCCACAACATTAGAGAAAAGACTGCTATTCCCACTGATGTCACTCACCCATCTGATCACAATATTAATAAGGTTGAATCAGATAAAATAGCCAGGTACAACCCTCTGGAAATAGAGTACAAAGAAATTTACAGACTAAACTCAGTAGAAGTCAATAATAGCAACTGAATTAATTTATAAAAATTTGAAGAAACTAATAGAAAAGCATGATCTGGATCCTAAACTCATAATTCCTAAAGCCCAAAGATCATTAATTCTGGAGTCGTGTAAGCTTGTACGGACTATGTTAAATGTACCACAGCACTAAGTGAAGTATGCCTCAATGGCCCCTCGTACTGGAGTTCCGGATGTGAAAAAATCTCCGAGATGAAAAGATAATAATATACAGCATATATTATATAGTACATAAATAATACTATTTCATGTTTTTAGTTAGTATTTATTATTACTTATTTATTTTTCTGTTAACCCCCCCCCCACCGATTAGCTCTCTCGTTTTTAGAAAGACGATATAGTTTTCAGACTGTATATTGAACAAAAAAAAAGAGATATTCATTATAAAAAATTAAGCAAAATTTAAAAAATATTAAAAAAATTAAAGGAATTGAATAAATAATGTACAGAAGTCTGTCTTGACAGCCGATTTTGAAACACACACATATACACGCGTGCGCATACCATATATATATATATAAATGTGTGTGTGTGTGTGTGTGTGTGTGTGTGTGTGTGTGTGTGTGTGTATGTGTGTGTGTGTGTGTGTGTGTGTGCGTGTGTGTTCAAATTTGTACTGTTGTGAACGGAATTAAGTATAAGGCTTGTAAATTTATATACTTCTCAATGAATATAGAATCGACTATGACGGTGTATTTAAAAAAAAAACGTGGTTTTTGTTTCTATTCGGATAAACCGCACGATGATGACCGAGTTATACTTAATAATAAAAAAAGGTTTTAGTTAACAGTGCTACATTTTACTCGATTATAAGTTAATAGTACTACATTTTACTTGGTTATTCAAACACCAGCTTAAAATTGAAATAAAAAGTACAATTTACGATTACAAATTGTAGCCTAAATATGCAACAAAATACGTGTTGTAAACAGAAACCTTTATTTATAATGACAGATATAGAGATCTGATTGATATAACCGGTGTTATTAACAAATTAATTTGATTGGCGTTGGAAAATCTGTTATTTTTTTGAGTAAATACAGCGTGAATAAAACCACTAAACTCCTTTAACGGGTACTAAAAATCAACGATTAATCAATTATTTTTATAAAATTCATTATCAATAGAAATAAAATCCTTAGAAACAAAATAACTCCTTAAATAAACTTTGCATGCATTACTTAAAAATAAATACTGCATGCACTATTTACTTTGAGTATCTAAATACGTATTTAAATAAATTTAGTAAAAAATTCGAATTATGAAAACACGATTAAGCTGGAATTTCCCCGGTATCTGGATAGCCTAAATTTTATTCCTTCTTCAAAAAATAGAATCCCAGAACATCACTACGATTGTGCTCTGTTTATTATTTATTTACATACTTTTTTATTGAAAGAAAAATAATATGAAGTTTCTACATCTAATCGCACTAAAATACCGTAAAATAGCAGAAAATGTGATCGAAAACTTCTCAAATAAAAATATTTTGATACGTTCGAACAGAAAATTTCTTTCTAAGATTTTTTTTTAAGCAACTAAGGAGCAGCTGGAACCACCGTTAGGCATTTCGCATGTCATCAGCCACTCCTCAGTGCCATGGCAGCAGATTAATCTACCACTCCCCAAGTTTGGGTCCTTTGAAAAGAACCCCCCCCCCATCGGGGTCTCCCCTGACTCATCGAAGCATTCCAACCTTCCGTTTGTGGAGTGCCGAAATGCCCCTCCTTAGAGAAGTTACCCTTCCCGTCCTACACCTAACCTACCGAGGGTCGTGCACGCGTTCCTCGCACCCCCCCTCCCAGTTCTAAGACGTTTGTCTTAGAATTCGCTTCTTAACGTAGGGATAAAGTTAAAGAAAATCAAAAATCGATATACTCTCATTTAGATAAAATGAATGTTTTTAGTAAAAAAACGAATAGGCTGAAAGAGTAAAAAGAAAGCTTACACGATTTTATCGAATTCTTTTTTTTTATATTTCCATGGTATTTTCGATAATCTTATTTTTACATAAAATTGAAGTACATAGGAGAACGATTTCCTTGAATTCCGACTTCCTTCGAAATATCTCAAAGAAACATTTTCAGAAAATTAATATTTTTCAGAAACCTAACGCTATTAATTTTATAATGCACGATCTAATTTAACGGATTCTAACACCTTAAGGTTGCACATTCCCGTGACGAAAAGCAAAGTAGACGTAGACACAAATGTTGTATGAATAATTGAGTGCAGCATGTATGAACCGGTTTCATCAACAGAACAGTTTCATTAACTTTATTATAGTCTATACCTTAACAGTCGGGAAAGGAAACGTTTTGGAAATCAAAATGAAAATTTAAGTTATCTTAACACAGGAAAAAAAGCAAATCGATACTGCAGTTGAACTCATTTTTTTATTGCACCTTTGTCAATTAGTTTTAAAAACTTGGCCCCTATCATCAGAGTATGTCAATTTATTAAAATTAATATATTGTTTTGATCACTGCTTTTTTTTATGTCTTCTTCGAATGCTTACTCAAATTTCTTCCTAACAGATGATGAAAAAAGCCGTAACTACTTTCATTTGTTCAGAACGGATTTCTTTTGTTACAATAAATTTCTATCTCGGTCTTCAAAATACAAAGATCGAAGAATTAATCTTATCTCGACGACCAATATATTTTTATGTCTGCGACTTAAAACTTTATTGTGTTTTAATTAATTTATTATTATTAAAAAATTTCAGAAAAACGAAAACGATTAAGAAAAAGTGATGAGGATTTTTAATTAATTATAATAAATCTATAGCTCTTCAATTTATGATATTTATGCTGGTAAATACTTAAATACTCCCCTTAAAGATTTAAATGTAATTCTAAGAGTGATAGTTGATGTACTAAAACTGATTATTTCTGAAAATAGAAGTAAATCACAAAGAACCTTTTTATCTACTCTCCGGAAACTGTCCGATATATAGAATCTTTTACATTTTGTTATTTCGGGACGGGAAAAATTTATATATAATTCTTTACAAGACTATCTCTTTTTAATAGATTCTCTTTCTAATTTTTAACCTCTTAAATTTTACTTATACCTCGGCTACCTTGAATTTTTTTAAAAACAATCCGTTAAAAAATTAATTATATAGAAATTTAAATATATGTATAAAAAAATGCAGTATAACTGATAACGTCGGTTTCTATTTTAGACGGAAAAATCGGTTTTTTTTGGGTTTTTTCCGTCTGAAAACTGCATCGTCCTTCTGAAACAGATTTTATTGTTGAATTTAAAATACACGAAAGAAATTTAAATAGATTTCAAAGTTTAATTTAAGCCATCGAACCTTTGAAAATGGATTAAGCGTTATAGAGTTATCTACATTTGTGTGGAAAAGTGTTAGAATTAAATTTGCGAAATTTGAATCTACTATTTATTTATCGGCTTAGAAATTTAAACTAATTTGTTTAGACTACGTGTCCGAAGACTTCAATGTTCGTCCGTAAGCCTTCAGGAAGATCGTAATAGAATAGAACGTAGGAACGGAACGCAAGGTTGTCGGAGTGTGAAATACCCTCCTGCCTACTGCAGTATTCAGATATACGTCCTTTGCTGCTGGGTCGCTGGGTCTAGTGAAATGATAGATAATAAGTAGAAAACTGACTGGTATTTGTGGTTAATTTAAATTTTTGGCCTACGTTCCGATCCAAAAGAAATTTCAGTGGCAGGAACCCGACAGAACGATTTGCTTATAAGCATATCTACCGTGATGCGCTCCTTTTCTTTCCAGAGTTGGCAGAAACGCTTGTAATTAGGTGCCACCCTCCTGTAAGGGGTGGGTGCCAATTTTAGAACCTGGTCCTATGTGGCGCTCTAATACAACTAAATTTCAGTCGAGTGCCGGTTGGTTGATAGAAGATAGATATCGAATAATGGCTTATATATCTTTGCGGTTTATAATGTAACGATCGATTGTGTCAGGAAAACAAATTAAATCTTATAGAATTGGCAGTCACATCGGAAATAAGGTTTCCCTTCTAGATCAAAGATTTTTTCAGGTTTTTCAATTATTTTGTTAAAAAATCTCAAGCGTAAACACAGAATTAAATAACATTTTAAATGATTCCCTTAGGAAATACTAGATTGTAATTTCTAGTAACAATAGTTATTCCAAATCGATTATTTTGTTTTTTTTTTATTATGAGTCGGGTTAAATCACGATCGATAAGAAGTAAAACTTCCTCGTTTTAATTTTATAGGATATATTATTCGGCGATGTAATATAAAATAATCGAAAACGTAATTTTCCTGTTGGTATATGTTATACGAAAATACGGTTACGATAAAAAAAAACTAGAAATTGTCGATCACATTCGTCGTTCTGTGATTCTTTTAATGTACAATAATCCTTTCTTATTATTATTTTGCTAATTCCAATCGATTATTAAAATTGATTGTATGTGTAAAATTTTTCGCTTCTTATGGTTTATTTTTATGAATAAACCTATTTGATCCGGACTATGTTAGTATAAAATTTTCAATAATAATTAAGTTTATTTATTGTTAATGTAAGCACATTTAATCGGATCTAGAGATCAGTGATACAATTCATTTTTACAATACCACCTTTCAGCTTCGATTTTGAAAGTCTCTAATTTTAACTAATTTTAGATAAGGTTGAAAGTAGGCTTACATTATATAATATGAATATCTGTTAGTAAATAATTATATCCTATTAAGATAATTCTGCAAAAACACTAGCCTACCTTATATACATTATTTTTTTAACTAAGTATTTGAATAAAACTCGATCTGTTATGACTAGTTGGACATTTAATTGTTTGAATTGTTCACTTTTTCAAAAGATGTAAAAACAATTATAATTATTAATAACTTTATAATGTTTAACTGTTCTGTGTTCACGGTCTAATGTGCTTCCGTCGGTCAAAAGAAAAAGGTTATGAAGCATGATTCTGAAATTTTTTTAATAGTTGGCAGACTTTAAAGTAAATTTTAAAATAACACTAAGATAATAATAATAAATGTTTAAAAAAAAAAAAAATTATATGTTAAATGTTATGTATAACAAATTAAACCGAAACGCCATGTTCAGGTAAAATATTATTCCGGTTTATTAATTAGAATTATTAAATAAATATCTTATAGTTTATAATAATTATTAAATATCCTATTGTTTATAATCTTATTAAAAACATGTGATTTATTAAGTTTTTATGAATTAAAATGCAAATTTTATTTCATAAATATTATATAATGCATATTATAATATTATATAATGCAAATTTTATTTCATTGTGCAAATACTCTAGTAAAATTATGAATATTATTTATTACCTGCAATATTATGTTCACGCGTTCCCCTGACTAAAGATAATGAAAACTTGCCGGCCGGAGTTTTATAAATTTTTACATCGAATCCGGGCACTAACTCCACCAGTAAGTAGTGAGTATCAAATATATTTTCGGCTTTTTTTATGAGTTGAGGTACATTACTGAAGGGCGTATTTAAAAGATTTATTTCATCGCGATCTTTTAACGTCTTATTCGAGTATTTATCCAAATGTATACCGTTCAGTAAAACTATTTTATCTTTACTCGTTGTGGATATTCTGCTAAGAGCTTTTGCTACATCCCATTTCAAACAGTAAAAGAATCCGTCCCGGCAGTCTTCGTTCGAATCGACGCCGGAGGCTAAAGCGAGCATCAGCCCGAGAGCGGCCACTACCATATCGTGTCGTCGCATAGAGCGGTCTTGTGATGACTGGCCGTGACCTGACGCTCGGCCGCGGTCGTTAACAGCGGTTACCGGCCCTAACGCGATAGCACGTACTATACGATCCGATTCGTTCGTTTACTTCCTCGGGCGCTCTGCCAGCGGCCGTCGGGGGCCTTCATCGTCCGTGCCGGTAGAAAAGGGAACTTATCACTCTTTTTGTGTTACAAATTCCATCATGTTCCACCGACCGATCGGTTAACTAGAAATCGAGTGTGAAGACAGTGTGCGACATCTTTTACAGCAAAATTTCTCTTTCTCAACGAAATTTACCTCTCGCTTGTAGTTCTTCGATCCCTAAACCATCCTTCGATCGGGCGTTTCATCCTGCATCTCTTTGCTCGCAACGTTACATAATTTGACTTAAGCAGTATAATTACAAATGATCTCCTGAGATGAAATTTCCGAAAAAAAAAAAAAGATATAAAAAATATAATTATACTGTTAATTAATAATAAAACAAATAAAAAAAAATTCCTTTTATCAAGGATACATATAGGAATGAAAAATTTTCTCGAATGAAACAAATGAGGCCATAAAAAACAGTTAATGTAACTAAAAAGTTAATAATTTAAACGCAATTAAGTCGACTGTAATAAAATACGGTTCATTAATTAAAGATACTGGATTGCCAAGTATGTTTTTGTTTTTTTAAAATTAATAAATTTATCAGTTTTTATAAATTGTTTGCCTGGTTTTTTCTGAAATTATTCTTCTTTAAACAAGCAAAGATTAGAGATAATAAAAATATGAAACTAGTTCCTCGGTTATTTCCTTGGAAATGGCAAACATTTTTCTTTGAGTTTTTTTACTTTTTTTTAGTTGTACACATTTAAAATTGAATAGCGAACTAGAATTTGAAAAACTTATTAGGTACGGAATATAACATATGTAGAAAAATTAACTCTTAAATCTGTATATGAGTCTCCAGAGATTTTTATTTTTGCAAGATGAGTTCTCGCTTGTACCTGATTGAATATTTATTTCTGTACGTGCTACTTCATATCCCTATTTGATAAAACAACATAAATCCATCGGTTAGGATACAATATTTATCCCTCCGGTGAATTAGTGAAACGATGCTAATTCGCTTTAAACGCGATCGGACGTATTTCGAACCAATCTACGTATCACAGGTGGAATTGTACTGGAAACAATACACTATCCACAATATAGATTTCAAAATGTAAAACTGACTTAAAAGGATAGGTACAAGCTGCCTTTTATATGTGTTATTTGCACACTGCAACGGTAAGGTGATTCTATAAGTGATACGGTTTCGAACGACGAAGCTTCTTTAAGCTGCTAATCTATGTTAGGCGATTTTAGTCTCGAGTAACTGATCTAATCTTTACTACGTTGTAATTTTAAATCTTGTTATGAAAGTACGCGACTAAATTTGAATTTCAACATGGCTAGAAAATTATTCTCCTAGATTTTACGAACTGATTTCACTAAAAAAGTTTAAAGCCAAATCAAAAATTCATCACAATATTTTCCTTAAGTTTTAAGACCAAAGTATTTAAATATTAACCATCGGTATCGGGCTGTAGAAATTAGAATAATCAGTGAGTAGTTGTATAGATGGAAGTGTGGTTTAGCATTGTAACTATCGAACTTGGTCTAGCGGTGCAAGTCTACAAACTTCGTGTTCGCATAAAAGAAAATTGCGTAGGTCTATTGCGTTGTTACATTTTTTCCGAAAAGGGAGATAAGGATATAAACGAAAAATACAAATTAGTATACAAGACCTATTTCTTACGATCATCCTAATTTCTGGTATCGGTTTTCCGGAATTAATCGATTTCCTTCCGAAGTTCAACAAAAATTAAAAAAAAAAAAAGAAGTGAATCCGGCTGAAATTCGTTCAACGCTCGAAAACACACACGAGCGATCACTAACGTTTGACTCCGAGACGACCGGGTTATTGCTTACCTCTGTCCCACTTCCTACACAAAATAATAATTATCTTTTTATATACGCACATTTACACATAATAAATTCATTATTCATTCTTCATATCGTTTCTGAATGAATAAACGAGTCTAACGTAGTCGGATGTATAACCTAAATACCTAAGGGTAAATAATTACTTTGTAGAAGAACCTTTGAGATTGTTGAAAGATAATAATATAAATATGTTTCTTGAAAACTTATCATGAGAACGGATTAGAGTTAACAGATTGAAATAGAGGTATATTTTTATAGTTCTAGGAAGTTCTACAATAGTTATTTTACTCTCTAATGCTTTACCATACAAAAATGAATCTGTATAACGTTGTTTTTTTTTTGTAGAAAATTGTACACGTATTTCAAGTCGTTCGTTTATAAACTTTGAGTTCTTACCAGTACTGAAGAAAGCACCCGACTATGTCAAAATTTCATAATATTTCTCTACGAAAGCCATCTTAAATTCTTAACTTTTTTGAAAGTTGATTTTTTTTGTGTTCAAAAAAAAAGCTAACTCAAAAAACAAGAATCGGAATTTAAAAAAAAATTGTATACTAATTACATTAATTCAAATAATATTTTGTTTCGCTTTTATTATTGAAATATTTTGAAAAAATCGATTAAGGACGTGTAAACAATACACGATCGATTCACCCAGAGGGAATTTCAGCTTTTATTTAATTTCAGAAAATATTTGTGATAGAAATTTTCTCTTCAAGTTTTATTTTGTATTTTTTTTTAATAATCTCAACTTTAGTTAACGAATGATTTGTTTCATGGTGAGGGGGGTCTATCTTAGAGAAAATACATTTCAACCGGCCTTAAGATAAGTTAATCCTGTAATACTCTTTAAAATCGGTTCGTATATTGTCACGTACATCATACGCGTACAGATACAATTTTAGATATCGGGAGATAATTTTCAACAGTTGTGTATGAAAAACAGAAAGAGTCCGTGTTTGAAATAAGTACGAATTATGAGGGACCTACAAATAAATCATAAAACTTCAATTTTAACAACTTAAAAATGTCTTATAGATTACCGGTATTCATGTTCGATACGATGAAACGATTGAATTCTTGTTTATATAAAATACTTAAATTGTTTGAGAGGTAAAAATTCTTGTGAACTATCTTACGCAAGGTCTGCCAATTCGTCTTTCTATCTACTTCCTTTTTTTATAAAATTATATAAAAGTGTTAATTCCATGTTCACTTTTTGCCGTTTATAGGGATGATTTTTTCGTCGACTAAATTATCCACTGATCCACAGATCACTTAAAAAATAGCTTCTATGAAACGGTGTACTTAAAAACGTGTATGATGTGTAAATAAATAAAGGAGATGATGCGTTAAGCAAAGTAGTTGACAATTACTGTTACTACGTAGTGAAACTTTGGACGGGATAGAAAATTAATTCGAGGCGCCGGTGTATGTAACGAATTGTATCGAATAATCGATTGAAACTTGTTTTACTTGTCACTAATGAATCGTTTGATGAACGTAAACCGACCTTGAACCGTAGCGGCAACAAAGAATACAGTTATAATCAGTGTTACCATCCACAGGGGAAAAGAATTAAAAGTATTAATATTGTTATTTATTTTTTAATTTACTGTTATTTAAGCGATAGACAATATAAAACGTATATTGCGTTTGGAAATATTTATATAGGACTAAGAACTATTCGGAAGCATATTCGTAATGTTACAATAACGAAAAGTTAAGTATCGGCCAAACCTATTATTTACTTCTTTAGAGAAATAACAGAGGATTTCGTTGACACTATAGATGTCCAAAACTATTTATTCTCGATCGACTCGACATAATAAATCTCAGAAGTACTATTATTTTATTATTAATTCTGTTCTGTTCCACTTTAAAGGTTAAATTCTGGAAAACTATTAAACCATCGTACCTATTTCTAAATTGTCGTTATTTTAAGTAATTTTTCTTTACAGTGAAAGCAAAATAGTGCCTTTTATCTGTAGCACGTCTTCATAAAATATTATTTACATTTTCACAAGCTAATTCAAGCCGGTAAAAAATAAGCTTAACTTATTTTAATATGCATACAGTTTAGCCTCCCTTATTTCCCTAATTATCCGAAAAATAATTTTTGATCCAGAATTTATAATTTTTTTTAATGAAAATACTGTTTTTATTTATCTGAAATCGCTTGAAATCGTATATTAAATAAATACTTGTACACTGACATACCCTCTGCCATTTAATTTAAGAAATGAAATTTAAAACAAAACTGTTTTCGCTATTTACAATAAAAATAATATTTAAAACTTATTTCAACATTTCTTTCAATTTAATTCGTTTCTCTTAATAGTAGCGTATAATCGTTGAATAAGCTATGTTCCGGAAGAAAAGTGACTAGATCGCTCAAGTTTTCTAGTGGATCACGTTTTTATGGTTATTATTTTTCGATAATTATTAATGTATATATTGTTATTATTAAACCGATTATTCCGGAAATGTTTTGA
Source organism: Zanna intricata (assembly GCA_010016005.3). Classification (NCBI taxonomy): domain Eukaryota; kingdom Metazoa; phylum Arthropoda; class Insecta; order Hemiptera; family Fulgoridae; genus Zanna; species Zanna intricata. The sequence continues at coordinate 2,851 of JAAAKQ030124174.1, read as the reverse complement.
TCGGTGGATAAAGGTAGACTAGTCTCAGGTATTATGTCGCTGCCATTCACCTAAATAAGCGGTTTCCAAACTGGAGTCCGTGAGCAAGCCAAAAGAAATTTACGAGACGACCTACAACTCTAAAAATAAAAAGTAATATTAATAAGAATAATAGTTTTATTTTCGAATTAAGGTAATTTTAAAATTCAGTTTATCACGTTCTCAGTTTGTAAGAATAATTTTAGTTTTGTTACAAAAGTTTTCAGCCTCAGAATTTACAAAGGAATATTTTTTCTGTTACTTGGTTAGAGTTGAGTAACCCGTTTTTTCATACCATCAATCTTTTATTAGCAGAAGTAACACCCCACCTCCAACAATTTTAACTATTTTGGCAGAATTAGTTTATATTTTGTATCCACTTGCCAGCATTTCTGATGTTCTCTTTATAATGTGGTTGGTTCGGACTTGCGTTAATCGTTCTGCTGAAAATAAAAAGTGGTATTTCTAATTTAAAGTTAATTTTCCTTTGAACAGTATGGATCGCTGGTTGAAATCATATTCACAAACGCGTTCAAATAATGAAAACATGAACATGAAATATAAAGTAAGAAGTTATATGCAGCCTTTCAAATTCCCATATACAGTTAAAGAAGTATCGAAATTATTTGGATATTTACTTGGAATTTGGATTCACAGTTAGATAAAGACGTGAAGAAGAAGCCACATGTGTTATTTTCAGTGAAATTCTATCAAACGAGTCCATAGAACCGTCAAAACTGCTGCGGCATTTACAAATTAATTATTAAAAAATCAGAAAATAAAATAAACAAATGTGCAAATAAAAAACCTGAGTATTCTCAAAGTCGGCTTTTATAACTAAACGAGTGTAAGAAATCAAAGAAAAATTTTGCATCAAATTCAAACAATGAGATGACCGTTTTAGCTTCCTATGAAGTTGCTCATTTGGTAGCCATATACTATAGCAGAAGAGCTAATTCTTCTAGCAATGAAGAGAATAATAGCCCACCGGGCTAGTCTAGTGGTTAACGCGATATCGAAAAATCAATTGACTTCGAAATCGAGAGTTCGAAGGTTCAAATCCTAGCAAAGGTAGTTATTTTTATACGGATTTGAATATTAGATCGTGAATACCGGTGTTCTTTGGTGGATGGGTTTCAATTAACCACACTTCTCAGGAGCGGTCGAGCTGAGATTGTACAAGACTTCATTCACATTTATACATATCATCCGCATTCATCCTCTGAAGAAAATTACCTTACGGTAGTTCCGGAAGCTAAACAGAAAAAGAGAAGAGAAGAGAGTTAAGAGAATAACAACTGACCGGTTATGTGGTGATGAATGTACAAAGAAAGTATCTTTAATATCAATATCAAATAACACAATAAAAAGACAAATTGATGACATACTAGAAAATGTAAAGAATACATAAGATGAACGCGAGCGATAAATGAATATTCTGCATTGCAACTGGATGAAAGCACTGACATTTCAGACAATTTGTGTGTGGCTGTAACAGGTCTGTGGCAATTGTAAGGTTGGGTGCCGCTGCTCTAGACTGGTGTAAAGATGTAAATAGAAACAGTAACAAAATATATATCTATTTATCGCGACTCGATATCATTCATACCTTATATTGTTATGATAATTGTTAATAATAAAAAACATTTTCTTTTAACGTTGTTTAACTGATATTTTTTTTTTTGCGAATATGAATAAATATCTTGATATGATTTTGTAGTACTGTAGTTAATTTCTGATAAAGTCAGCGGCTTTAAAATGTTAATACATTCTATATTTGAACCTACGTTAAAGGCCATCGAACTTTGTAAGTATATTCTGAATTTTCAAAATTTTATTTGATCCTACATTTAAATCGAGAGCTAATGACTAGATTAATCAGAAAAGAAAATCGGCCAAAAAAAAAAAATCCTAGAGAAAATTCTGGTAAAACTAGCCGTTAAGGAAAAAATAGCAATAATTTTTCATTTTATATATATAGAAAATAGTTTTTTTATAAGAGGTTGAGTGAAATAAGATAGATTAAAAATTTGTTTCTACTCTAAAAATTTACTTAAGTCTAAGCGTAGAAGGACAATTTGGTTGTTAGATAATTATAATCAGTAGACATTGTTTAACAGTAAATATTGTAATTGACCATCAGCAGTACTGTGTGTATAAAAAAAGTAAATCGAAGAAATACTAAAAATAAAATATCTATTACCAAATAAACAGTGCTCGCGAAATACTAAGAATGAGACCAACCTACAAAAAGCGTGTGTTAAGTCGTAATGGGCAAACTGGATTGAAATCTTAAATGAATTTGATGTTTTTGATTTACGATAAGTAATAAATATCAGCTAAAATTTACACTGGAAGTTAATTTTTATTTAGAAAATAATATCAGTTGATAGAGTTGTTTAATTTTTTATGTTAATTATCAGTTATTGTTGATTATTATCAATATTATAGCACTATAATAAATAGCATATATATATACAACATATAGCAATAAAGTTTATTATTCTATGCATTATGAATGTAAAATGCAATAAAATTGTTCATGCAGCGCGTTTTACCTTGTTTTGTTGTTAACGAAATTTTTCTATCATTGCAAATTTGAAAGCTTATAACTCTATAAGGAAGGCATTAACAGAAAAACAGGTTTCACTATTATTTTTCTCGTAAAATTTTAAATCAAAATATGTGTGATATGTCCAGCTTCCTATTTAAAAAAAATTAAGTTTGATTTAATATGTCGGAAAAAATTACTAACCCTCCATAATACAGAATCTTTTTAACTACGTAGAACACCATTTGTTTCTGTCTCCAAATACCTCTCAGATATGCAGTA
>JAAAKQ030124173.1:0-23916 GCA_010016005.3 Zanna intricata | reverse complement strand
TCTTTACTTCAAGATCTCCAGGCAATACTATCTGTTAATCATATGAGTGTAATCAGTCCCTCTGATTATTGGGTTCTAATCTATTTATAATTTAAAGTCACTTAGATCCATGAGTATAATAGACTACAGGTTCACTGGTTACACTAAGCTGCATGTGGGTCCTAAATTAAGAAAGCTGTCCTAGTTATTTTCAATACTTCCAGAATATAATAAGAATCAACAATATAATTAAATTTTAATATTTAACCAATATGATAATGGTTTAAAAATTTTTTTCATCCTGAAACATCTCATTAAAAAAAATGTATTTAATATTTGGGAAGTGATTTAATAAAAATGACTTTCCAGTTTTTTTTACAGTGGTTTAATTTAGATTGGTACTTCTGATGACTTTATTCCTCATTAAATTAAAAACATGCATGAATAAAATTTTCATTGAGTTCAATCCCCTTTGATATATGTACCCTTTTAATATCATTCCCACTACCAAACATGATTAAAAAAGAAACTAATTATAGCAATCTATGTAATATACAAGCTAAATATACAATTCCATGGTTTACCATTCTTTAATTACAATATGAAATAGAGGCCGAACACAAATTTATATAGATAGAATTTTGTTATTTAGATTTTAGTATTTTTATATTAATAAAATTTCCATGCAATTCCATCAAACATAAAATAACTAAGAGAATTTTTGATAATAAGTTGGTATTTCATTAAATGTAACTGGGAAAAAAAAAACAGTTATAATTACCTATATGTATGAATAAAACCACATTCGTCTGTGTAATTTATTTGCTGTCTTGATCTAGCTATCTGATAATGTCAGGTTAGAAAACCTCTTACAATTTAGCCAGAATGAAAAATAATTGTAAATATTAACTGGAGTTATAGGTTTATTTTGTTGTTACATGTTAAAGGAGTGAAAACAAAAAATATCTACAGAAATATTAACATATGAAACAAAATTGTATGATCGTAGTTTGATCCTTAAGCTCTACTACAGTCTTATGCAGTAAAAAAAGTTCTCTTCTATTCCCTGTAACAAAAATAAACATAATTGTTAACGTGAATCCCTTTTTTTTTATGAAGAAAAAAATAGAATCTACTTCCACCATATTGAAATTTCAGGTTATCATATACACAATGGTTTTTTTGTATTTTTTTTATAGCGGCATTGACTACTGTGGCCATTATCTACTAATAAATTCTAGTTGCATGCAATGAGATACTGAAAATTTTTTAATTCTGGTGATTTATGGTAACTGGTTTATTATGAAATTTAGATTTAACTGATTAAATTTCATCCTCAGACATGTTGTAATACATAAAACAAACTGAATAAGATCTAAAAATAAGTACCTTTATGTTTTATGAAACTAATACTGTTTGTTTACAGTGAAGATGTAAAATAAATATTTTTATACAAATTTAAATTAACTTAAGCCCAATATAGTTAAGTTTATTGATATTTGACTGTTTCATCATTTTTTTAAAAACAATCATTATCTAACCCCACTACTATTTCTCATTGCTAATTTGAATTTTATAACATTATATAAAAAAAAAAAAAAAAAAATTAAATCAGAACTATAAGTAGTATTAACTGGAATAATATATATAGTTTTTCTGAAGTGTACTTCAGTTGTATTTATTGATTATATAAATAAAAACCAACTAAGTTGTTGAATATAATGTTTTGTTTCACTGACAAATTGCAACTCATTTGTTGCTCTAAATTATGAATCAGTCTTTTACTCAAATTAAAAATTAACATTATGGTGTACATAATATTGTTACATATTATTGTTTATTACTTTTAGTATAACAGAATTGTTATTTGTAATAGATATTTATAGAGATTAGTTATAACTGAGTACAGTAATTATTTTGTACAGTAATGACTCATGATGACTGATGATTTAGAAATTTGTTACAACTATGGCTAATCATAAGAGTTGCCAGTTTCAGGCAGTGTGCATTCATATTTCAGTTAGTAAGCATTTAGATGTGTCTCTAAATTTGTTTAGTTGTGTATTTCTTTGTTAATTTACAATTAAGTAATTTTTATGTGTTTAAAATATCAAGTGGCACAAAGCCTAGAAACTGTGTAAATAAATCAGACTGTTTTTGTTACATTTGTGGTGAGTTAATGTTAAAAAACCAACCGTACATATTTACTTCATACATTAAAAAGTATTATGAACTTTATTTCAGATGTATAGTTGGTGACCAAGATAAGACCTGGGCTCCTCATTATTGTTGCATTAATTGTGTCACTTTTCTTTCAAAATGGATTAAAGGATTTTGATACGTGAAATTCACTGTGCCAATGACCCAGGGGAACCAAGAGATATTGCACAAACTGTTACTTTTGTTTGACAAATGTTTATGGTATCAATTCAAATCAAAACTGACTATAAAATATCCCAATTTACAGTCTGATATCAGACCTGTTCTTCACAGTGATAAACTGCCAATGCCAAAACCTGAAAGTATAATACTAAGTGATGATTAAACAGAAAATAAATCTGATGATGATGTTGTGATGATGATTTAACTAGAAATCCTTCATTTCAAACTTCAACTTCTGAACCTCACCTTCTCACTCAGGAAGATCTTAATGCTCTTGTTCGAGATTTGAATCTTTCTAAAAGTCAAGCTGAACTTTTGGGCTCCAGATTAAAAGGCTGGAATCCCCTCTGACACAAAAACAAAAGTTACTGTATTTAGAAATAGAAAAAATGAATTTGTAAACTGTTTTTTTTGTTGAAAATGAAGTTGTTTCCTGTAATAATATTGGTTGTCTTATGGAAGTCCTTAGTCACGAACATAAAATAGAGGAATGTGTTTATTTATAGATTCTTCAAAGAATAGCATGAAAGCTGTACTTATCCACATTGGAAAAAAATTTCTGCCTATACCACTTGCGCCCATGCTGCCAAAATGAAAGAAACTTATGAAAGCATGAAACTGTTACTGAACAAAATAAACTATAAACAATTTGAATGGCATATCTGTAGTGATTTAGAAATTATTGCAATTCTATTGGGACTAAATTTTGATTACACAAAGTATTGCTGCTTTCTGTGTGAATGGGACAGTAGAGACGGATGTAATCACTATGTGAAGAAGGAATGGCCGAAGAGAGTGTTTTAATCCTGGAGAAAAGAATGTTCAAAACAAAGTGTTTATTAATCCAAAAAAAGTGTACTTGCCCCCCCCTTCACATAAAACTTGGTCTTTTGAAGAACTTTGTCAAACTTATGGATTGAATTGGGTCAGGATTTGCTTATTTAAAATAAGTTCCCCAGAATCAGTGAAGCTAAGATTGAAGAAGGAATATTTATAGGACCCCACATACGAACTGATAAAAGATAATAACTTTGACAATCAATTGAATGAGGCCGAGAAATCTGCTTGGATATTATTCAAGAATGTCTGCAAAAACGTTTTAGGAAATTATAAGGAAGAAAATTACAAAGAAATAGTAGATGATCTTTTAACATCATACAGAATTGTGGGATGCAATATATCACTCAAAATTCATTTTTCGCATTCGCAACTGGATTTCTTCCCAGAAAATCTTGGAGCAGGGAGAGCGACAAACATGGGGAGCAGTTCCATCAGTACATTTCAACTATAGAAAAACGATTTCAGGGAAAGTGGGGTCAAAACATGCTTGCAGACTATTTTTGGATCCTTAAAAGAGATAGACCTGAAATAGAATACAACAAAAAAAGAAAATATGGCAAGAAAACTGTCACTTCCATCTTCTAGGTAAGCATGTATTTTATTGTATTGTATAAAAAAAAAAATTTTAAATCACTCGTCCCTCAAAAACCTTATGTGATAGAGAAGAAACAGTTACATTTTTAAATTCAGCGTAAAAAAATACTACTAAGTACACATATATAATTTTTGTGAAAAAATAAAAGTAATTTTTTGTTGACCAGTTTTACTAAAAGTGTGCTTAAAGTTCCTGCTGATGATGATTGTTTAACAATCGAAATGAACATAGTTTTTTTTTTAAGAATCTTTTATTTACGATTCTATTTTTCTTTAGTTAAGAAAATTAGTAAATTTATTAACAGAAATAAAATAAGGGAGATTCTTTGGGTAAAAATATTTTTCAACATTATCACAGAAGTAATAGTTCAATTTTAAGATATATGTAGATGCTGGAGAAGTTCATCAACATCGTTTACAGATAATGTAGCGTTATCTTTCTTAATACGCATTTAAGAAATGTTTGACAGCGCTTAAGAAACGCTAATTCCAAATGTTGCATTTTAAACATTTCACCTTGAATATTATTGAAGCATTCGGAATTAAATTATTAACCGGTATTTAAAAATCAATAGATCGTGAAAGTAACAAACGATGTTCTGTATATAGAAGATATGAATTATTGATAACATTAGAAATTTGCAGATATGTTTTGTATTATAACCTGGATTGAGAGTACCGTTTAAAATATCGATTATAACAAGAAATAGTAATGGGAACATTGTATGGGAAAAAAGGGAGTGGATTGAAATAATGTCGTAATGCACTACGTAATGATATGTGATATGCAACTATGTCGTAATGACGGACGGTCTTACGAGCTGTGATGTGGTAAATGAATGTTGTAAGATGTCTCAATCATTGCGATATTTGAAGGAGCTCTAAGGGTCGATTTATACATGGTCAGTGCCGGTTCCGTTTCGGCGCCAGGTCGTTCCTAGTGGTAATTTAGATAATACCAGGATACAAAGGTGAAATTTCTATGGAGGGGGAATTAATAGCGCTGTTTTTGATGTCGTTTCATTTGTATTATATATTTATTTCAGCACAGAAGGTTTAGATGAAATAGCAATTTTGTTGGATAAAGAAGGTATGAATTGAAATCAATAAAAAACAGGATACTTATACCGTATGGAAAATTCTCGTAAATATAAAAAAAATCAAATAAATTATTACACGCTCAGTTAGTTGATTGCGTTGATATAAAACCCATACGTTTGCCGTATGCAGAATTTGAAGTCAGTGCTGTCTTTGAAGAATACTTTTACCAAACGTTTTAAATAAAAATATGTCCTTAGTTTTATTGTCCGCGTAGATTCCGTTCAAAATAAAATATGCGCAGATGAATTTCGTGGTTTATATTTCGTTATTAATCGATTAAATGATTTACGTAAATCTTAAGAAAATAGAATGGATTTCTTACTCGTATTAAAATATATATACTCACGAAGAATTTTCTTTTAACAACTAAATAAATATTTCAGACTATTGATGATGAAAAATATCACTTGAAATGCGTATTGAGAAAATGAGTCAAAAATTATATGGATGTTATCTGGTTATAAAATAAAGGTAGCAAAATGTTACCTTTAACAAATAAAGATAATCAAAATGTTTATTTAGAAAAAAAAGAAGAAATCACTGGTTGTAATTGGAAACTCAAATACTACTTACTGTGCAATTAGCAACGCTTAATTCAAATAATAAAGATGTGTGAAAAACAGAACGAGATATTTGTTTATAAACGAGTTAAAATCACTCTATTATCAGAATAATTGTTCTTAGGTTTTTTGTATTTTTTCAATCAATATTTCCATTACTACTTGGATTGGATTGTACAAGTAATTATACTTTGTAATAATGAATAAATATCTCTAAAAATAATCATTTAAAAAAAAACACACACACACACACACACACACACAACAAACGCGCAACTTATATATACATTTAAAAGTGTGTGTGTGTGTGTGTGCGCGCGCGCGCATACAAACAAAATTCATTCAAACATACTTATACACTTAAATACATATTGCACTTAAAAAAGAAATCACCCACCGTAAATGAATTTCCGATTGATCTCCCGAACGAAATTAAAGAAAAGGGTATTCGAAATATTTTACGATAATATGACATGAACGAATAATTTTTCATCGAAATGAAACGCCGCTACTATAATACAACACTGTTATCAACTATCAATGACGCGCCGAAGGGTGAAAAATCTTTAAAACCGATAACGTGTATGTTGTTCACATGTCGGTATGCTGTTAGAGAAAGAGAGAGAATTATTTAACTAAGATCGTAACGAACAAGATGCGAGGACGATGAACAGCTGTTCGGAACTCAGCTGGGGAGTAGAACTACCAACGCGCGTGCTAGCGCGTATGTGCGTACGAGCACAGAAATCGGGCAGAAAATCGAAGATCGGATACTAAAATCGGACTCGGGTAACTTCGGCGTACGTCGGGTTTTTGATAACATTTACGATAAAGCGCGATCTAGCCTCCTGCAGGGAATAAAAAAAAAAAACTTTAATTCTCGGTTCCAACGAACTATTCACGCTAACTGACCGACTTAAGTTCACTCACTCCAATGACGCTAATTGTACCGGGTTTTAACAGCCAGGTTGACGCCACTCCGTGTGATAAAAGCCTTTAACACAAAACAGTCATGATTACGTATATGTATTTACATTGATATACAAAAAAATCATTTTTATAACCGTATTCCTAGCTTACAAGAAAATAAAAATAAAAAATCCCTGTCGGTTTCATATCTTTTAATTTTTAATTCTTTTTTAAGTAAAGCTCTGTCCATACATAAATTATGCAACTATTAGAGCAGCGAGGGATATTAAATATTTTAACAATTATTGACCGTCTAAGGAAACATCACGATTAAAATATATGACTAGGCGTAGAAATGTACTGGAGAATACCAGTTTTTTTAGGAATAATTTTCAGTAGGGCTAATTTATAATGCAAAAAAAATTTACCCAACAGCATGATCCGTATTTAGTTGGAAAATTAAATTATGACCATTCTGGCTTTATTAAAACAAAGAGAAATTGTTACTTATTACAATTCTCAAACTAAAACGGCTGAAGTTTTAATTCAAAGATAATTATTATAGTATTTGAATGATTTCGAAAAATTATCTTTTAATAATGAATATTATTAATTAATAATTTAAGATCCTCTCTAAAATTGTAGTTGGTGAGAGTTCAGTGCTTACTTATAATGATTTAAATCTTGTTCTTAATAATTGAAGAAAATTTATGTTACACTCTGTATTTCTTTCGTGTGTTCATCGATCCAGTACTATCTCAAGTTGCTATACAAAGCCTAGATAGCGTTAGACTTAAGAATTATGAATGTGATCAGGACAGTTCCTTCTTCCACTCCAAATGGTATCGACTGGTTACTGTACTAAACAAATAGCTTTAACAATTAACGTACACTATTTTCGGACTAAAAAGACAATATTTACTCTCGTTCACGGTCGGAGAGATTTTGTAGTCAAACATGTCTAGATTCTAGATTCGTAGTAAAAATAGGTATGTTCATTATTTTAAACTTTAGTTGCCCAGTGCCATATTACGAAAATAATATTTACGAAAACAGTAACCGAGATATCCTAATAATTTCCTAATATGATTCCTAATAATTTTAAGTTATTATATATTAATTTTATAATTTTTTGTTCAATTTTTAGAATACTGTAACAGATCGTTATATTACAACAAATTTTTCCGTAACGCGATGTATTATTTTTCTGAAATAAAATTTTTCTTTTATTACTATTGTGGAATAAAAATTAGAAGCAAAAATTGTAAACCACCATTTCATTCAAATGAAAAAACCTAGCGTTAAAAAGTACGGGTACAGAGATCAAATGAATGCCCACCGGGCTGGTCTAGAGGTTAACGCGACATCGCAAATCATCTGATTTCAAAGTTGAGAGTTCTAAGGTTCAAATCCTAGTAAAGATAATTTTTACTTTTATACGTATCTGAATACAAGATCATGGATACCGGAGTTCTTTGGTGGTTGGGTTTCAATTAACCACACTTCTCAGGTGTGATCGACCTGAGATTGTACAAGACTACACTTCATTCAAGTCACACATATCATACTTATTCATCCTCTGAAGTAATACATTACGGTAGTTCCGGAGGCTAAACAGAAAGAGAGAGAGAGAGTGAGAGAGATCAAATGATTGAAAACGGCGAATTTCATTGTCATTTTGTGACAATGTTGTGAATTTGACCTTGTGTCACTGTCCTATCGAAGGAACTCGGTCGTCTACTTGTATTATCTTGGGATACAAAATTTCAATTTTTTTTCTTAGTTTCAATAAACTTTAGATCACGTGGCAAGGACGTGACTTCTAGCCATGCCTCATACTTAAATGAATGTTAATTCTACATAAACTTTTACAGGAAAGAATAGACTGTAATTTTACATATAATTTTTATTGGATAAATAGATGATTAAAAAATCATTGATTTGAATCATTGATTTTAATTCTAAATATTCCTTCCAATCACTAAGATTTAAAAAACTACTTTCTCAGTAGTTTATTTAAATATAATCAATAATCAGCTTAATCGCAATTTTAATTCATGTACTAAAAAACACCGTACAAATAAATACAGTTAAAAACTTGAGCAGTCGTTTCATAAACAGCCACTTAATTTAACAGAGATTGTTTCCATTGAAACCAATGTTAGTTCACTTCTATCAAAGGAAAAAACTAGTTTTTATAATTTATTATATTGATGTATAGCTTAAATTTATCGGAAGAAATAATTGATGCCGAAGAGAAATATGTGTCATAGAATAAAGAAAAAACCTGATCCAACTAAACTCTGTACGTTTCACCTAACTTCTTGGTGAGCTCAAAACTTTTTTTTTAACCTCCGGAACCACCGTTAAGGTATATCTTCAGAGGATGAGATGAATGAATTGTAGCGTGTGTGAAAAATGCAATGCCTGACCAGGATTCGAACCCAGGACCTCCGGATGAAAGGCTGAGACGCTACCACTCAGCCACGGAGGCCGGCGAGATCAAAACTGTTTCAAACGACACTTTCCTCTAGTCATGTGCTTATCCTTATTAATATCCATGTGTTAATTCTCTATTACCTTTTAAAAAAAGAATTTTACATTTATACGTATAATTTTTATCGGTAAAAGAAATGTCCAATCTCATGTTCGCGTAATAAAATAAAATGGATAAAATCTTTTTTTTGTGTAAAAAAACTTGAGATTTTTTTTACCCACAACGGAACGGTGACGGTATACGCGTTTAGTATAAGAGGTTGTGTGTGTATGTCTGTTACCATTTTTCTCAAAACTTCTGAATCGATTTTGATGCATTACTTGTATTTTCATTACCTAACATAGATATCACTTCAGAGCAGCTTTTACAATTATAGGCCACCATGGGGCATTGCAGTAGATGTGTTTCTCTAAACCGGTTGGGCCGATTTTGATGCGGTTTTTTATATTCACCTCAGTGCGGTATCACCTCAGTGCAGGTTCTTAGATTAGTTTTATGGCTATAAGTCGTCAGGGAGCGCTGCAGTAGATATGTTTATTCAAAACGGCTTTTGATTGTTTCTACGTTTATCTAATTAATATTTTTTTATTTTACGTTGATTTCGTTGTGGATTTTAAAAAATTTTTAATTTTATTTAAAGTTTATATTACACTACTCGTTTTTTTATTAAGAAACATTCGAGTAAATTAATTAATAGCGATGTGATTACGAAATTAGTTACAGATGCCAGATTATTCAAATGTTAATGTTAACAATTCTACTGTATTAATTACTTAAACAAAAAAAAAAAAAAAAAATACATTTCGGAAAATGTTTGTTTGATGAAGGGGGGTAAGAAAAACAAACCATATCGATATATAGGTATAGCCAAATGAAAACTTCCATTTTGGAATAGCACCTGACTCAACAAACCGTTCAATTTTCCTCATACAGGTGACCAAATCATATATTAATTACAATTTTTTTCATTTTAATATACTGATCTTTTTTATTCAATCGGCCTAATTGATTGTTATGATCCACTGTGCTTACATTTTATGTTTATATAATTCAATTAGTTTTATTTTTAAGTTTAAAAATGTTTAATGAAAAACCTTATTGCAAAAGTTCAATAAAAACCTTAATAACTGATGTTGCATAGGGAGAATCATATGCTTTTGTAATATGGTATAACTGTGCTATGATCAAGCCATAAAGTCACATAGACTGTCACAAGTGAGTTATGAAGTTTACCAGTGGGGTCATTGAATTGGTATGGAATAAGTTGCTAATTATCCCATCTTGAGACCTTAATTAACCCAGGATATTTTGAGAGCTTAAAGTGTTTGTTTGGGTCTGTGACGCTGCTACACGTAAATGATTTTTAATAACAATTATAGTTTTTTCAGAGAGAGAAAGTTTATCTATTATCTTACTCCCACTCAAGCATAACTTTTTCTTGAAGTATTACTGTTTGCTACTCCTTTAGCATAAACCACTACTACACCTAATTTTGATTAGAATATGCAGCGGCCTTTAGAACTGCTTTTCAATCTTAATTCGTTTGAACAATCAGAGGAATGAATTTGCTTTTATATCATGCCATTGTTGTCGGCAATGACTATAGTTGCCCCTTCTCTGTCTCTTAGTAAATATCTTATGTCTACTTGCTTTCAGGTATATTCACTGACAACTAGTTTTTTAGACAAGCTCTTTCTTATTGTCTTTTTCTCTTTCAACAAACCATATTAACAATGGCTGTTGATAAAACTTGGTTCCAAATAATATTTTCTTGCCATATATATTCTTATGAATAACATTGTATAGCATTGGAATCTATCAGGTACAGCGATGAACTGACTAGAAAAAGGTAACTGATGTATACATTAACATTTTATGTATTACCCTCATGAAATATTTGTTTACGCCCTCTGCTATTGTATTTTATGTATTCAGAAGGTCAATAGTTGGACTGTCTATGTTGTGCCAACATATGTGATAATCTAATTTTTAGTAGAAATTTTCAAATTTCTACTAAAAATTTAGTAAAAAAAAGAAAATTAATTTTTAGACAGCTAATTTAATTGATGATAAAATATCTTTGATTGTTGTCAGTACATGGACTGAGTGTTTCTTGTGTCATGTTATCAAATGATATGAGTCTTTCTTATGATAACCAGATAAGCATATTAGCAATATGTAAAAAATTGGATAAAACATAAAACTTAGTTCGATTATACTAGACTTCATATAAATGAGTTAATATAATCAATTCAAAAATGGAATATATTAAATTGTCATCAATTTAATCTGTAGATAATATAGTGTTATAACATTTTACTTTCTATTCAAAGCATTATAAATATCTATGCGAGTTAATCCTTATTCTGTTTCAAACCTTTAGAGGTGGCTGAAAGGGAAGGTACAGATTTTTTCTAGCATTGTTGGCTAAATTTTAATCTGTATGATAACTGTTCTGCCAAACATACGGGCTATAAAATCTACTACTATTAATCTGCCTTCACCTTTTTAGCAGTGGTCTAAAGGGTAAAATCCATGATGTGTGTTCATAGAACGTTGGAGTTATCATTTGTGCTAAATTTCAAGCTTTTATCCTAAGAGTTTCAGAAGAAATAAGATAATTATGAATTACAAATATTTTCTCATTTAACCTTCTTAAAGGGATTTAAGGGAAATCAGAACATTTTAAGCAGAGTAAATATTACTCTGTTTGTTGTTGGAATGTGTATTCCTGATATCACTGATTCATCTTGATGATTTATAATGGTTTTAAAAAATCAGTTTTGTAACCTTTTTCATCCTGTGTTGGGAAATTGAGGTAAAAGTCCATTATTAGTAGTAGTTTAATACCCAATATATATCTATCTTTTTCTATTTAGCCTCTGGAAACACCATATTATTATTATTATTATTACACCATATTATTTCAGAGGATGATATGTATGAAATGTAGTCATGGACAGTCTCAGGTTGACCATTCTGGAGATGTGTGGTTAATTGAAACACAAACACCAAAGAACACCAGTATCCATGATCTAGTATTTCATGTAATAGTAATTGCCTTTACTGGGAATTGACCCTTAGATCTTTTAACTTGGAAATCAGCTGATTTGTGTTGACGAGTTCACCACTAGACCAACTCGGTGGTTTAGATAAATATCTGACAGGTTTTATGTTTGTAGCTCTTCTGGTCTCTGCACTCTTCTTCAACGACTTATTAATTTTACCCCTTACTACATGTAAAGGCATATCACGTTTACATTTTTTCCTAGAGACCCTTTAGATAACAATACCAAATTTCAGTCAATATGTCAGTAAGTACTCTCCCATTAATACATACATACACACATATATATATATAAGATGTGACAATTTAATTCCTGGAATGGCTACGCAATATATTACCCATATGGTAATTTTATTGGAATCATGAGAGTATTGTGTTTATCCATTTTCTAACCAATATGAATTTAATAGACCTCAAGCTGATTTGTAAGTTACGCATTTTAAAAAGAATCTATTATTATTAACTATGACATAAAAGTATATAATTGAGTTTATAGAATTTCAAGAGACATAATATGCAGATTTTGAAAAATCAAGTTTCTTCGAGAGAAATCACATATTCAAAGATAGTTGACAATATGTGTGATTGAAAACCCCAGAAATAGACCATGGAAACAAATGTGAATTGAGTATATAATTTGGTATAGTCTGACAAACAATTAAGTGTGTGGAAAGCTTGTGAGATTCTGTCCAAAAGAACAACTGCATTCTGGCTTGACAGTGGATTACTCATCATGATAATGTGCCAGGTTATGGAACATTCATTATGAGAGTATACAGGCAAAAAGTTGATTACCATAATTAATTATACTGCTTATTCACTTGGTTGAATTCTCTGTGATTCCTGGCTTCTTCCAAAATTAAAGACTGTAGATGATTTTTTGACATTAGTTATGTCCAGGATAATGTGATAAAAGGAACTCAAGAGTATTTTGAAATAAGAGTTCCATGCCTTTTCCTAGAAATTGGAACACTGTCTTAACCACTGTACAGTTGCAAAAGGAGAGTACTTTGAAGGTGACAGTACACAGTAATGCACAATTCTGATTATTTTTAAACCCATGTACTTTCTGGGAATTAAATTGTCATACTTTGTATGTGTATTATAATTTATAATGCATATAAATAAACAGGTAAAATTTTACATACTATTATTTAAAGTTTCATGCTATTACTTTTGATTAGTAGTAACACAGATTTAGCAAGATTTAGTGTAATGAATACAACAAAAGAAAAATGAAAATATGAAAGGAGTTATGAAATTAGTTTTTTTGCTAGTTATTATTCAGGTTAGTAATAAATAAATGAAAAAATAAATTCAATTAATATTGATACATAATTATATATTGTTACATCTGTACATAAATGGACATACATTTATTAATTACTTTTTCTTATTGTAATCCAATTAAACTAAGATCGCCTGAAATGGACGTATACAAGTGAAAAATGGTAAAACCATTTTATTTTATTTTTAATAATTCATTGAAATTACACAGAAACAGGTTGTTATTTGTTTTACATGAGAAAGAAAATTAAACAGATTTATTAATTTCAGAGTACCGGTATTGTAGAAAAGTATATTTTCCACAATAGTTAAGTAACAATAATAAAGTAAATGAGAAATAAATAAACATATAGAATATTTATTCATGAATAAACAAATTTAACCTACAAAAATTCACACTAGAAAAGACATAGAGTGAACTCAGCTATTCAGGTGTAGAAATCTAATTTTTAAAAACAATTGTAAGTTTTTAAAAATTAGTGTAAAATAGTTTTTTTTTTTTTTTTTTTTTTTTGAAACTAGAACACAAGTTAAATTCGCCATATAAAAATGTTTTTAAATTTTAAAGTTCTTCATTTCAACTTTGTATTACATTTCCAGTCATTTTTAAAAAATGATATATCATTGTAAAATGCTATTTTTAGTTTCTTAATAAAATTATTTCCTTTTGAAGATTTTGTTTAACTGAATTCCTTTTTTAGCATCAAACTGTTGTTATAAATCAATAGAAACTTTAAAATGCACAATTTTTAAAATAACAATTGAATTTTATCCACTCATGAATAATAAATTTCATCAATCAATGCAATTAGGGTCATCTTTTCTCTTGAGCAACAATGATTCAGATTCATTCACATTGACCTATTAGTTTCATTTTAATTTCTGCACACTTTAAAGCTTTTTAAGTTTATCGTAATATTACCAAAGAAAATTTACAGAAAAGAAATCAAAAAGAAAATTTAATCTTTCTGTGGTTGGAGAGAGAGTGCAAATCAGTTCATATATCAGCTTAAATAATAGGGGTTAACAAATTTGAGCTTTACCCAACTAAAGGTATCATTAAAAGGTATCATAAAAAAAAAATTCATGAAGATCCCATGATACGCCTATGTAATAGTTCAAAGAGAATTCACCTGGGGATAAAATGAGTGTGAGAAGTTAATGACATGAATTTGAGAACCAAGTACAGCTAGAAATTTTGAAGGCCTTTGACCGTAGAATGATTAGAAAATCTTTGAACTAAATTTAATCTACTGAGTTTTCTATATCTAGTCAGGTAATTTCAATGAAATTACTGTATTTGGCAAGTGCAAACAAAAAAATGCTTAAATTTCACTCGGGGGGAAAATATTTTAAGTATAGTAGAGACAAAAAAAAAACTGCTTCCAGTTTGTTCTCCATAAAATGATTTTTTGGACTTGTCTCTAAATTTTCCTGAAATTTAATTGTAATTAAAAAAAAAATTGGCGAAAAGTATGACAAAATATGATAACACTTTAAAATATTAAAAATTGTAATTAACTCACTTTCAGGTTAAATGTCCGTATTCTTTCAAAGGATATTCAAAGCTAATTATGGGCATTTCTTTCACGGAGTTTCCAACAATATTCTACTTAATATGGTGATTATAAATCCTTTGTAAAAATAAGTTTCATTAATTTATAGGTAAAATTATTTTTCATTTAAAAAAATAAAAACATATGCATTTAACCAACCAGCTACAAATACCAACATGGTAACAAAAAATAAAATGCACATGGTAACAAAAAATAAAATGCATGGATTAATCTCATGTAACCATAGAAAACTGAATTAGAGTGCTTTTTTAGTTCTTTATGAATTGAAAATGATAGCTAGGAATCCAAACAGAATTTAAATTCCTCTAGATGGGTTTTACTAGGAATATAAATCAACTGTTAATGTAGAAGTAAACAAATGGCTAAACCAAAAATACTTTAATAAAAGAAGTTTATTGCAACATGAGAATCATGTAATTCATTTCATATGTATCAAATTTCAGATTTGAAAGCCTTAAATTATGGAATGAAAAAATAACCCAATTATTCAGTGCACCTGCCGAGTTCATCTTCAAAATAAAAAAATTACCCGAGCTAATTTCCATTTAAAACCAAATTCTCCAAAAGAAAATAGTATTTATCTTGTATCAAAATATAGTACAATATACTTCATCAAATTATACAGCAAAATATTTACTTAAGGTAGAAATTATTTCAAATATTCAGTGCAGGAAAATATGACAATAATAAAAGAATGAGAAAAAGAAAATAAGAGTATCAGTATATACTTATAAGCAAACAAAATAAACGATTATAGTGTTAATATGTAGTTTAGTAATGGGAAGGATTTTTATTATTTAATAATTATAGCCCATTCTTATGTTACAACAATTAAAAAAAAACAATTACTCATCTAACAGTTTACATTTTTTTAGTAAGCATAATTAAATTTAAACAACTAAACATTTATGCATTAAATTATTCTACTAATATCATGGATTATTTTATATTTTTCACAGAACTTAATATTCATCTTACTTTTTTTTTTATTGACAAAAAATCATATTTATTTAAAATGTTTTTTTTTTTTTTATTATTATTTATGCATAATTTCCTTTTACTAAAAATAATATTAAACAACATTATTAAAGTACCAATTTTTATTATAATTATTATAACATTTGTTATTAATTGTAAAAAAAAAAAAAACACTAAAAAAATTTAAATAGCCATTGAAATGCTGTAAAGCCACTTTAAATCAAGATCTAAAACATGGTGAATTATGTACCATAACCATGAATATATATGCTCGTAAAGTGTATGTCTTATTAAATGAGTACTAGCCCTGATTGCTTCCTGCTGTTAACAAAATATCTGTAAATTCTGATTTACAAAACTGGAGTGGTGCTCTTAATTAGTCTACTAATGTATGTTAACTACTCTTACAACCAATGAAATTAGTTAAATTCCTCAATTAAAAAAATTATAAATTAGTTAAATTTAGAAAATTCTATGCCTCTATAATACAATTCAAAAATTTCATAAAACTTTTACAGCTTTCCTTCCAGCTGAAATTTTTTAAGTAACCTACTCTCACATATCAGAATATATTGGTTATAAAGTAATTATAATTAAAGTATATAAAAATACTGGATGAAAAGAAGTGTGCTATAAGTGGAGAAATTTAAAACAGACAGAAGAAGGATCCCTGATATCTTTACTGTTGCTGGGTTATTGTAGTCCTTTTCCATAGGATTACAACTGTCTCATTAGTGTTACACACATTTTGGTAATTTTATATTTTTTATACATATTGAAATAGGAACTGAAGCTATTTAATATTTTAATTAAATATTGAGAAAATCTAACAAATTATTACTTTATTTCATAAGAATGTAATTCCCATTGATCTGTTTAAAAGCTTTTCAGGGATTTATCTATTATCTATCCAAGGATTAAAAAAATTAATTACATTTTGTTTTATGTATTCACTTAAATTTTTTTTTTTTTTGTTTAACCTCTGGAACCACCGTTAAGTTATATCTTCAGAGGATGAGATGTATGAATTGTAGCGTGTGTGAAAAATGCCATGCTTGACCGGGATTCGAACCCAGGACCTCTGGATGAAAGACCGAGACGCTACCACTCGGCCATGGAGGTCGGCACTTAAAGTAATGGGTGTCTACTACTATAGTCTGCATTTATAAAAGTGTAATAAATTGTCATTATATTTAATTTGTATTATTATTGTACTATTAAAAACACGTATAAATATATTGAACATCATGTATATATACAGGATTATTTAATAAAACAAACCCCATTGAGCAGTTCTCGAATTTAATATTAATATTTTTTTTTTTTTTTTTTTTACCTCCGGAACCACCGTTTTAGGTTATTTCTTCAGAGGATGAAATGAACGAATTGTAGCGTGTGTGAAAAATGCCATGCCTGACCGGGATTCGAACCCGGGACCTCTGGATGAAAAGCCGAGACGCTACCACTTGGCTATGGAGGCCGGCCAATAATATTAATATGGAATTATGACTCAAAGGTTGCATTGAAGATTGTTATTTAAGTAAAATTGCTTTATCCTGTATCAAGTAATGAAATTAATTATAAAGCTGATGATAATTTTATTCAAGTGCCTAACAGAACTAATTTTCAAAATGATTACGAATTTTTCTTCATTTCTTTACATTTTTTATAATAGAACTTTTTTAATTTGGATTATAAAACAATTCATAATATGATTATAAATACAAGGAGTATTATATGATTTTTGTTAATAGAACAATTAATAATTCTGATTACTGATATACTTTTTTCAGAATTACTAAATGATGAAGTGGAGTTTATGCTGATGAAGATGCTGAAATGTGCCGATGAGGAGACTGAATTTTTCATTCCTCTCAAACTCCATTGAGAAGAGCTGAAATGGATCTTTTTGTAGTAAATATTAAATTTCATATTTCAATTGAGATTTGAAGGTAAGAAGAACATTTGTAATTTTTTTTTTATGATAACTGTTATTAAAATAACTATTTTTCATTTAGAATATATATACTGTGTAACACAAACACTATATATACTGTGTTGTGTATAGTACTGTGAACTGTGTTTTTCCCAATTTTGTCTGACTTCTACTTGTATTTGTTGTTCATATAAAATTGGTTATTGCAGTTTAGAAGACATAGTATCATGTTTTATTTTCATTAATAATTGGAAAAGGTATTATTGATCTATTGGTGGATTTTAAAATCTAGAGTAAACTGCTATTAAAGTTGGTGTAACCAATTTTAGCTATCTTAATTCTGTTCTATTTATCTAAAAGTAGAAAGTGGCTGTTTCTGACATTTTTTGAACATTTTTGTGAAAATTTATCTTATAAAACAGTAGTAATTAAAATATCTTGATATATATACTAATATTAAAGTGAATTATTCCTTAAAATTTTTCCTTCCATAGGTTACAGTTATTCAGTAGGTGAAGAGTGATATTATTTGTTCTGTGAAACTTTCTCCAGCTAATGTACAAGTTACTATCCAGTTATATGTTCAGAAGTATAAAAGAACTAGCTATCTAGCCCCTGATTTATTATGGTTTTAGAAATACTACACATGTTTTGTTGTGTCACAAAACATTGAAAGTATTCACTTTATGCTAGAAAAAGAGAGGTCAAAATATAATATTCATTTAAAACTTCTATGAAAATGTCCAGTTTTTAAGTTAGATTTTCTGATTAAATATCTGTTTAAAGGGATATATAAATTCCTAAAATTTTATAATATTCACTGATATTTAAAAAAAAAAAAAATTATTGGATATTATCTGTATAAAGTAGATTTCTTTTGAAAATATATTTAAATGAAATGTAAACAATTAGAGAAACAACTAGGTTGTAAAAAAAGTGTTAATTTTGATTAGAAAACTATTGTTAGATCAATGAAAAGAAAAATAATTTACTCAATGGAATAATTTTATTATTTGGTTTAGAAAAAATTATGTTTGCTTTTTTATGTTGTCTACCTCGTTAATAAATTCAAAAAAAGTTTTTTTATCAATTTGCAAAATACTTTTTTCTATTTCAAATGTAAAATTTTTCAAACTTTTAAGAACAATTTTGAAAAAAAATTATTTTTTTATTTCTCTGAAATATTTCAGCTGAATAATTTCAGACTTCAGATTTGATTTTTTTTTATTTGAGGGGCAGGGAAATGTTTTCAAAAAACTGAAATTAATCTTCAAGAACTTAACTACTAGTACTTTTAGAACTTTTCTTGAAGATTAACAAAAAGTTAATCTTCAAGAAATTTAATAATAAATAATCTTCAAGAAAATGAATAAGAATTTACTATTACATGAAGAAAACCTATAAGAAATTGCATATGGTTTGTGTTATTGAACATTATTCATCCTCATCGTCCATAATCATAATCATCTTCATCGACATAAGAGAGGACAAGGGCATTTCCTTGTGGTACCTTTTATTTAACAGTAGCATGGCTTGATACATTCTACCTATTTTTTTTAAAGTCTATTGATTTATTTTTTTTATGTGATAATTCAAATGTTGGAAAAATTTGAGGTTAGCTTCTGTTTATTCTTTTGGCGAAATGGTACAAGTTATTAGTAGAAATTTACTTTACAAAAATGTACCTTACATTTTTACAAAAATGCAATGATAGATTTTTCCAATCCAATAAAATTATTTGTAAACTTATATATTATTTAATTTATAATTCTAAATGCATCCTATCATTTCTTAAATACTATGTACATATAATAACTTTTCAGTATATACTAAAATTTTCTAAAAAAAATTCTTAACTATTTCTTTTTGAATATAAACATAACAAATAAAACTTACATAAGATGTCCAGATAGTTTAGATTAAGTGTCAAAAGATCTTAATACAAATACTTTAATAAGATTAAACATTTTTTGATGAGAAATAATATTAATAAATGTTAATAAAGTTATGTAAATTATAAAAATTACAAAATTATATTAAAGTTTAAGATAAAAATTTATTAACAAATTATATTTCTGACAAACATAAAATGAGAAAAACTAAAAGAAATAAATGAATTCAAAAATATAATAAAGTAACATTTAAAAAAAAAGAAGTATCACAGTCTTGTAAAACATAACATCCTGTTTCAGTACAACTAATTTTTTTCCAGAACCTGTTTGATGAATTGTTCAGTGAAATAATAACAATTTTGTTAAACATGTTTATTCATGAGAATTTAACAAACGTCTTTATTAAAAATACAATAGAAATTTAACTTTCAACCAAAAGAATTTCTTTTGCTCTCACAGAATATGTAGTAACTGGATGTACATATGTGAGTTCACAATTAAATAGATATGTATAAATACAGTAATCCTGTAATCTATGTCGGTTTATTTTATATAATGTAATTACACCTTATATATTCAGTGCACTCTGAAAATATTTGTTTGTATGAGGTAGGAGGGCAATTGTAAATATGATTTTTTACTAATATTGTAAACAGTATAGTTTTTACTTATATTTTATATTATTTTTCTGTACAGCACATTTAATTTTTATGTTTATATAGATTATTTGATGACGAGATGAAAAATGATTAATTAAAGTGAGTGTTGGAAATATTTCTCAATTGCTGATAGCAATGTGAACATAAACTACTGTTAGATGAATCCCAACACTAAAAATTAAATGCCTATTGGAAAAGAGCAGTGGTTAAAAAGAAGAAACTTTACCTATGTTAAAATTATATTATGAAGGCTTAGTTGGAACACAAAAGCCATCTTTCATGAAATATTCTTGTGATTTGTGATAACAAAGGAGATACAAAACATATTTGTGATGCTTGATGATGTTGAAATTTTGATGATGAAGAAGTTTTAAAGTTGACAGAAAGAGAATGTGATTGTGAAAATGAAAAAAAAAAAAAAACAAATAAAGAAAGACTCATATTGTCTAAACAATTGTCTTTAAAGTCATTTCATTTTCAAAATAGCTGATGAAATCATTTCAAGTTGGAACCTAAAAAGTGTTTGGAGTAAAAAGTTTGGTAGAGAAATTTAGATTGCTTCACTGCACAAAGAGGAAAGAATTTTATAAAGCCAGACAAAATAAAAAATAACAAAATGTTTGTCAAACAACAAACTTGTCAAACGACAACTAATGTCAGTATTTTATGGTTTTTTAATACAATAATAAAAAAATGTTTTAATTTTATTTTAATTACTATATATTTGAGTTAAAGGAGGGTAAAGTACATTCTTGTAATACTATGTGAGGATCCTCTTTTAGTCAGAACCTAACTCCAAATTTCTTATTCAGCTAACACAAGTTTACTGTGAGTAATCCCTATATGTATTGAGGGAATATTTTATAAAAAAAGGAATGCTCAATTTATTTTTAAACAGTTCTCTATTTTGTTACAGTTTTTTTTATGACAATCATAGTCTGCATGACATTAGTCATGGGAATTTAGTATCATAGGCTGGTACTAAAAGGGTTAATAAAATAAAAGTTACAGTTTTTAAATTATTAAATTAT
Organism: Zanna intricata; assembly: GCA_010016005.3. Classification (NCBI taxonomy): domain Eukaryota; kingdom Metazoa; phylum Arthropoda; class Insecta; order Hemiptera; family Fulgoridae; genus Zanna; species Zanna intricata. The sequence continues at coordinate 2,627 of JAAAKQ030124173.1, read as the reverse complement.
TGTGATCATTTAAATAAATGATTAATAAAAACAATTAATTTAAAAATGAGTAGTTTAAAATTAAATAAAATTATTAAAATAACTTATGAAAATGAATTTAATTTATGCTGTACAGTATAAGTCAATATCTCTGCTTTTTAGTTATATTTGGTTATGAAACTTGAATTATATGCAGAGATATAAGATATGTTTCAAAGTGATTTCTCCATGAGTATAATATAGTTTTGGATATCGGGTCATGTTGTATGGAATGATTCTTTGGTTTATCTGCAAAAGGAAGTTTAGAAATGTGTGTTTTGATTTTCCCCATTCCTCAAAACCAATTCTTATTATAACCAGACAATACTTGGTATAAGCAAAATATAAAAGAGATGAACACTCATCTCAAACAGTAATCAGACTGGCTCAAACAGTAATCAGCCAGCCAACAAAAACAGTGTTGGCTGACTGAGACTTGTCTCATGGTTGGTAAAAACATTGCCATTCGAAAAATCGAAGGTGATACAAAATACTGACTTGTTTTTTCCATCACCAGTCACTTGAAAATGTAATGTAAAATTTAACTTAGATCTCTTCTAGTTACAATAAAATACAAATATATATTTATAAATATGTATAATATACAACATACATATACAAGAATTAAAGTTAAGATATAAGTTTTCAGTTTTACCATTAATTTTATGCTTTAATAATCTTACAAAATCAACACAAAAATACAAAATGATTTAATTACACAAAAGATAATGAGCTCAGACAAAATATAAAAAATTCACACAATATTTCATCTAAACCGTGTCTAAAATCTGAGTTTTATCAATTGTACAAAACATACATGCATGAACACATTGCTAATCAACTGGAATGTGGCAATGTGTGTGTTTTTTACATTTCAAAAACTTGGATTTTAAGTTACTTTCTATAAACTAAGCCAGCTTTTGTTTGGTCTTTATCCTTTTTTTCAAGTAATTTCACTTATTTTTTGTGTCTTGTGTGGTGTAACAAAAGAATAAAATTAGTTGTGACTATTTATAAATAAGATAATATTATAAGTAATATAATTAATTTAAAAAATAATGGAATAAATAAATAGTAACCTACAGAATTAAGATAATAATGAAAACTTGTGTCTATACTTTCATTTTTATAAATAATAATAGCTACCAAAGAAAAGATTACTTGTAATTACTACGTACATATAATGTAATCTTTCTTAAGAATTCATAAAAAAAAAAAAGAAAGATAATAGACATTTAGTACTACAGTGTGTACATAAATAACATCTGAATTATAACAAATGTCACAAATGTTGTTAATAATATCAATAATTTTATATTTAAACACCTTGCTTTTAGATTTTGTATATACCTTCAAAGTTAACAGTTACATATTTTGGCTTTATGATAATGAATGTACGTCAAACAATCAGAAAATGCAACATCCAATATAGTATGATAAATACGCATAAAAGACAACAGCAAATTACATTAAAAATAAAATGTTTACATATAAGCCTTACATGAAAGTAAAAAGAAATGTAAACTATTCCAAGTAAAACACAGATGCTTTTAAGATTTGACAAATAAATATTTTACATAATTTATAATTGAACAATCCAGTGGATGTTACTACAGAAATAACTATCACAGAACTCTTTGACTTCTGATTTAAAAAAATCAAAATAAATCAATCCATTGTAGTAACATATGCAGTATTGGTAAATATACAACATTAAATAACTTATATATTCTAATAGAAACATTCACTACAAATTACAGATAAACAAATTTAAGTCTTTTATTATATACTAAAAAAAAAAAAAAAAAAATATTAATTACCATTTGCATCATATATTCAAAGGATACTGATAACTGCATTTGCATTTGAATGTCACTCACAGCTTACCATTTGCAAGTTGCAAGTTACAAACAAAAATAAAATCAATTCTAACCAACAAAGAAAAAAACAGATTTACTTTTCTTCCTCATAGCCGTAAAATAAATATTTATATTTAATTCAACATGGAATACAGTTCACAAAAAAAAACTTACGCAGACAGCTATGGATACTTGTAGAAAAACTGCACTCACAATTCACTTCATAAAATTAAATGTTTTATTGTACCAGTTTTATGAACATTTTAAGACATGTTAATACAGACAGTGATAGCATAAGTGTGTTGGATTAGGTGCAGTAACGGTATGGTTAGGTAAATTAGGTATATCTTGATGCCATAATTTTTATTCTTAAATGTTTTCTGGTTTATATTTGTTTTTAATTTAATCAGATTACCTTTAATTCCATAACAGAATTATGTTATATGGATATGTAAGGTTAGTGATTTATTGCATTTGAGAATGGCAATTATAAAGTACAAAAATTTGATGTTTGCTAGGGCTTTAAAGAATGAAATTCTTTGATTAGACTACCAATCAGTTTGGATTAGCAAAAAGATTATAATTAGAATATTATATATATATAAGAATATATTTATATATAATTCAATATTCTTAAATTATATTTTTTTCTCCCTCTACGAATCATGAGACCTGGGGGGGCTTGCGTACTCAGTGATACAGAGTAGCTGGACTGAAGGTGCAACCATGTCGGAGAGGTACCTGTTGAGA
>JAAAKQ030124140.1:0-13700 GCA_010016005.3 Zanna intricata | reverse complement strand
ACATGGCCGCACGAACTTTCACCACTAAATCGATTGGGAGAGCCTTTCCCAATACGGTGGTCGCCTCAAAGGAGGTTATTTTAAAAACTCCAGTGCACACAATTAAGTTTTTAAAAATTATCATAATTCACCACCTTGTGAAGGAAGAATATAGAAATCTCCGCACGACTCCGTTTGTCTTCTTCATAAAGAATTTACAACAACTGAATCCTGTACGATTTCATCTGGCAAAACATGCCAGATACAATCGGTTGTGGCTAATTTTTTTTTTTTTTTTTTCGGTTGTGGCTATGGAGAATCTGTGTTTTTTCGAATATTTTCACGAATACCATTTATACCTTCAGAATATTTTTCGAGAACAAAAGACATCTGTTTCGCCAAGCTTTAGTTCATCATGAATATCAGTAAGTTTCAGAGGAAATTCTTAAGATGGCGCGAATTGACCGACCGAAAGATTTCTTCTCTCATGGGCAGTTTTACGATACCTTCTTAGATTGAGCTCACGTAACTACTTATTCATTCTCTCTTGAAAGGAAAACCGCTAATATAGTTTATGAAGAAATGCTCAAGTAGATTTTTGTCAATAAAGTCTGCAATTTATGCACATTTAAAGTTAAAGCTAATCATAGAAAAAATTTTATGTATACTATAAAATTTTATCTTTTCCAAAGTAAAAATACCAATTTGTCAATATGTCCACTAAAACATCAACCTTTAAATTTTGAGAAAATTTAAAAAAGATTCTAATTTTTTTTAAAAACTTTTCGTAGTAAAAATTCGGAATCCACACAAACGAAGCCGGGGGAAGTAGCTAGCAATTTATAAAGTGATCTAACTCAAAAGAAACTTTTTAATAATTTGATTTATACTTATTTTTAAATTTGTAATTTTTATTGTAAAATAGTAGCAAGTTGAGCGTTTATTTTTTATACATTATTTAAGATGAACTATATAAAACTTTCTATTTGAGTTATCAGTTTTCTTATTCATTAGATACGTAACATAATGTTGATTCAAATATTAATGTTAAGATAGAAACAAAGTAAAAATAGTTACGTTTAATTTTGAGAAACATAGATATAAAGCAAAGTTCTCTTTATTGATTACTTTAATAATTAATATAACTTTGAATCATAGTGAAAATGAATTTTAACTCATTTAACTTTAAATGTCTGAAAAGATATTTAACTTGCAATATAACAAGACAGCGGGAAGTTTATTGTTTGCAAATTGTAAATAGTGAATAATGAGCGGAAGCCCACTTTGACATAGAATCTGCAGTTAGGTACTTACCTACATTCACTGCCACTCTCTTGCACTCTTAAGATTCTTCCTGTTCCGTACTTCAGCCTTTGCTCTGACCCTTACAATCTTCGTTCTATTCTTAATAATTCTTTCTTAAAACGTAAAGAATATTTTATCATTCATGTTTAAAAAAATTCATTCATATATTATTGTTCAAATCTTTTTAATACGAATCTGTATTTTAATTATATTTTCGTCTAATAGAGCCCACTTAAAAACATTAGAAATATAATTAGCTAGTTTTAAAAATTTTCAGAATAATATTTAATTTCCTGTGATTATTTCTGGGAAATAGAATATCTATAAGCAATACACATTATGAAAAAAATATTTTAAAAAACAATTTGGTACATTAGATTTCAGTTAACACCACTGCGTTATGAACGTCATTATGAGAACTGGTAAAACTAACTATTTAGTTATAATAGTGATTTTTCTGCAATGTGAGGTAGTAAAATCTTAAAATAAAAGTAAAGTTTGGAATACACTGGAGCGCGTCCTTTTTGTGCCAAAATTAAAAAAAAAAAACTATTGAATAAAAACTTGAGAAAAGAAAAAATAAATTTAATAATTTTTTAAATAATAAAAAATGTATATTAGGTAATAAAAATTAATAAATTAATTTTGAACGACCTGAAGTTTTAGAAAAAGAGTGAAAGACCAGACAGTACCGCCGTCTAGAGGAGATGTTGGGGAAAAATGACGAAAAAAAAAACGAAGGATGTGGTCCTTCATTGTTTATTTTCTAGCTCTAGTGAAAAATTCAATTAACAGAACTCAATAAAAATTCATTAATGTATTTCTGCTAGGTTGGAGGCCAGTACTCCATGTACGTGGAACAAAGCTCCTTTGCCAGAAGACTGACCGGCGGCATCCCTGCCATTACCAGCACTGCCTTCAGCGAGATAGTGCGGTATGCCCCGCCATCAGGACAGCCAATTTTCTGTACATTCCTTCATTTTTCGACTTATTTCGCGCTATCGCCAGTGTTCAACACAAAACCGGCGCTAAAAATAGGATCATTGATATTATTGAGTCATCCTACCCCCCCCCCCCACTTAAGTTTGTTATTAGCTTGCTCACAGCCGCGGACATCTTCTCCGCCTTTTTTCATGTTTCATCAATATGCGTTTCGTACCCCCTTGATCTGTCCGAGCCAGACACCTAGGTATTTGGCACTACCAGAGGGGGTCATCTCAGCTCCCTGTAAACTGACAGTGAGGTTAGGAATACGTCTCCTTCCCCTCATAATCACCATCTCGGTTTTTTTTTAATCGAGACCTTTAGATCTCTCTTATTCATCCATCCCACTAATAGCTCCAGGGTTTGGACAAATAAGAGCTTGACTTCTTCCATCCATTGTGTTATTAAAACAACCACCAAATCGTCAGCCCTTCCAGAGTAGTAGTTCCAGAGTAGGAGGCCCAGTATTGATCTCTGGGACACCCCCCGTTCCTTGGCCACGACTACCTCCTCACCCACCCTTGAAACAGCCCGTATCTCCGTACCTGTCAGGTATTCTTTCACCATCCTGACAAGATAGGGAGCCACCGTCCTTTCCATCATTGGGTTCAAAATTGCCGTTCCGTTACACCGTATTAAACTCACTCCCCGTGACCAGATATAATCTCCGCTTTTTATTTTCTTGATTTCTTTTTTTTAATAAAAATGTCCAACATATTCAAAAAAATAATTCGCAGTTAATTCATTTCTACTAAAAATCATGCCTTCAAATTTATTAAATTATTTTTAAATTTATTAATTTGTTTTCAATATGTACGCATATTCATATAGAATCATTGTTATGAAAAAAATATTACTGTAAAATATTAAACAAACCATTTTCTAAAACATTTGCGATATTTCAATAATCTTTCATAAAATGGTTGTTTCGATTTTGGAAAAAATCTACTATCTACCACTTTTATTTCTACTGGTCTTTCCCTTTTTATCTTTTTAGCCTCCGGAAAGTAAGGTATTACTTCAGAGGAAGAATGAGGATGATAAGTATGAATGTGAATGAAGTATAGTCTTGTACAATCTCAGGTCGACTAATCCTGAGAAATGTGGTTAATTGAAATCCAACCACTAAAGAACACCGGTATCCATCATCTAGAATTGAAATCCATATAAAAATACCTACCTTTACTAGGATTTGAACCTTAGAACTCTTGACTTTGAAATCAGTTGATTTGCGATGTCGCGTTAACCACTAGACCAGCCCGGTGGGCTGATTTCTACTGGTCTTTAGTTTGCTTTAATTTAACCCATGAATGAATAATGATAAATATTATATGAAAATCGGTTCAGATTATCTTGATTTACATCATAAATATAATATTAGATAAAATAGCAAAACACAGCTAAATTTAACGGATATAAAAAAATATATAGCAATAAACCCTCAAGAACTGTCAATAAAATGTAAAAATTGAATACTGGATGCACAATCTGTGATCTTTCTGATCTACTACAGATTTTAATTTTTTAAGACTTTAGTAAAATATGACTTTAAAATTTTAATAAAGTATTATAGAAACTTTTTTTTAGTAAAAATCTCATTACTGACTTTATAGACAATGAGGAAACATAATCAGAAATAATAACAGTCTAGATAAAAGGCTTCTCATTTGTACCGTATACGTAACGTTTTTACCGTATAATATTTATACCTCATTATAATATTCCCCGTGTAATATTTATATTTTGTTTACCTCATAATATACGAGTATTACTGTTTAGATATATCAGTGGAAAAAATTAATGAATTTATAATGAATAACTGGTTGATATAAGTGTACGTATGTTACTTGTAATAACGTAATTCTAGATTCACAACTGAAATATATAAATGTATCAAAATGATTTTCATTTTGATCTTATACGATTATCCTGAATTTTGTGTCTTCTACGAGGATCATCAAGAAGAACTAGATTCCGTAAATCTTGAAAACGTTTTGCCTGCATTCATTTCATATTCTCTTTTGTAAGTAGAAATGTGGCAGAAGGATGGTTTGCTATTTCAGATTACAATCTGCAATTTCCTTAGCTTTAAAAGGGTTGAGTTTTTATAAATCTGCTTTCCTTTTAACTTTATATTATTTAAAAAGATTTCTGTTGGAATAAATTTTATATATAATAATAATAATAATAGCTATAATACAGATATAGTTGTGTTATTATAGTTATTAGCAACTTTTTTCTTTTTTAATAAAATAAGGGATGTATTTTGTTTTTTATTTTAGAGTTAGAGACTTATATTATAAGTAATTTATATGGTTTTGGTTCTAAAATGGTAAATTACGAGCAGAAATCCATTGCAGAATCTGGTTTGCACCTCATGTGAACGAGAAGTCTCTTTTTTTATTAATTATCAACAGACCATTTTGCATTTATGTAATATTTTTATACAGGAAAAAAATAATTCCATACAGAGAATAGATATATATTAATTACACCTTCTAAATCTAAAGTAAATTAAATTATTACTTGTACTGAATTATAAATATAAATTATGTAATTATTTTTTATTTATTTTTTTACTGAATTCATTTATTTACAATTAGCTGCTATATTGAAGCTATAAGTAAACCGTATGACAGATTGTCTCTTGAATTAGGATCATCGAATGATAATGTTCAACGATAACAAAAACAATTAATATGAATAAATACAAAATAAATATTTAGTGATTATGAGACAACGTAATATTTGATAGTGTCTTTGAATATAGTTAAATATTTTCACACCATTAATCAAGTCGGGTACGTAAATAGAACAAAATAAATAAAATATAAATTTGAAATAGAATAGCAATAAATGAAACATTTACTTTAAGATAACTCATAAGTAAATAATAAAGGATAAGCATCCTTAAATTTTGATAACCGAACACAAAGCAAAAATAATTATAAGTATTACCTCCAACAAACCGGATCATCATAACGGTCTATCAATCAGATCAAACACGTGGAGTTTTTTCAGCCCCCTAACGTCCTCACTGTTGTCAAAACTCAAACTCAAAGAAAGATAATTAACTCGCTTCTCCAACCTGGAAACATATATCGAGACTAGGCGTTCAACTTCTTCTCGAACGTATGGAGTGCTTATGTCATCGTGGATCTAAGTATTCAAAGCGAACCACGGCGCCTGGGTTATATTCTGTAGTATTTTATTCTGGAACTGTTGAATGATCTCCACATTGATGTTACTGGTTGTGCCCCAGAGTTCGATTCCGTGGGGCCATACCGGTTTAAAAAAAACTGTAAAGCAGAATGTTGTTAACTAAAGAAAGTTGAGATCCCTTACACAATATCAAGTACATCTTTTTAAACTTAACGTCAAGCAACTAATTTTTCTTCCTTCAATGACCTCGCCAAGTTAAATGGCAATCAAGGTAAAAGCCCAGATACCTTATCTTACTGGCATAAGATAAGATACCTTATCTTCTGACACTGTTGAATTTGAGCAGATTAGGCTCAAATTTACTTTGACAGAGCCTAATCTGTCAAAGTAAATTTGAGCCATTTACTTTGACAGATTAAAAGTAAATCTGTCAAAGTCCAGCCACGTAACATTTACGATGAAAAGGGCAATATTATTTTTTTCATCGTAAATGTTACGTGGCTGGATTTTGACAGATTTACTTTTAATCTTCATTTATGCAGCCAACTGCTGATAGTATCCGGTGCAGATTTTAATTTTTCCGTATCATCTGTAGATTGCTGTGTCATCTGCGCATGACTAACTGTAACACTGTCTGGATTAAATAGGTCAGTAGTGGATTAAATAGGAATAGAACCAGTTCCAGAACTGAGCCCTAAAGATCATCTTCGTTGTTGTCGAAAATATTATTTACATAAATTATTACATAAGGTTATTTAGGATTATATAAGGATTATTTTCATAAAGTAATGTACATGTCTAATAAGAATAACTCTCTTTTGTTCTGATGACACAATTAAATATCTACGATCTGTTCCGTTAGAAAAATGAATAAATGTTTTGAACGTCTATATCTGACTTGAAGACGAGAAAGCCAAACACCTCATTCTGGCAGGCACTCTATAATATCTGCCGATAAGTTGAGATGATGATGAAATTAATTTTTTTCTAGATTATAAAATAATGATATCCTTGACTAGGATTTGAACCAAGAACTTTCGGATGAAAGACAGAGATGCTATCACTCCTCCATGGAGATGGTATGCATAACTAAACTCAAAATTATTGTATATTTTGATGTAGAGTGTATTCCTTTGTACTTGTTTCTAGAATCGTTAGATATAGAAAAAAATTTAAACGCAAAGATGTACAATTTCACCAGTTATTTCAACGCTAGGGGTGTCTAATGAAACAACGAGCTAGTGATGCTAATTCAATTGCTATTATGAGTTTAGTTTGAATTGATATTATTATCGAATTTAATTTAAATAATTTTTTAATTATCAATTTACAATAAATATTTGAAAAAAAAATTTAAATATTTCAAGTATGATTTTCAGATTGGTTTCACGTGTATATTACTTTCATACGTATGAAGATATTTAATTTCATTAACAATATTAAATAGTAGTTGTAACTCATCTCTACTTTTCATAAATGTAAAATATTGGGAATTCAATTAGTACATCTCCAGGATCCATTTTATTAGCAGCAGTAGCTCTGCTGGATACTGTTTACACTGTGCACACATATTAATGAATTGCTGCTGCGTAAGAAGCTGTGAACAATTGATATATTTGTGAAACTGTAGGTCGGTAAATCTTCTTAAACTTTTTCCTGGAGATTTATAAATTCCATATTATTTGGGATAATGTGATCCTCTTCTTTTGAATTTTAAAATTGTCTCGTTACTATCTCATTTGTCTTTGACATGTCGTTAAACGACTAATAGTACTTTGTCAGCAAGGCTACTGATGTTGATTTAGAATCACTATATACTGATTTAGATACTTCATACCGATTTAGAATCAGTAGTTGGGGATACTGATTTAGAATAATTCATACTTTTAATCTGGAAATCAATTTCAATAGTTTTTGGAATCTATTATTTTTTTTGTAAATAAATTTTTAACTAATTTCATTTTAATGTCATTTACTTCACTATAACACAGGCTACTATTTCAAATTTAATTTGGAAATATTCCAAAGGTTGTTTATTTACACTACTGATATAGCCTATAAAAAATTATATATACATATTTGAAATTTGATATAAAACATTTCGTAACCAATGATTTGGGTTAAACCCAAATAGCTTAATTTCGAATCAATTTGAATGAAAAAAAAAATAATCGATTTATTAGAAAAATAATTTATTTATTTTAAAAAAAAAGAGGTCAGTAAACCTCAGTAGGTATATTGAAACCAATATACCTATAAATACCATAATTGAATTGTGCACCCTTTGAATAGAATAGCGTATACGTGAAAAATTTCAAAACATTTTGTCAAACAGTTTCGAAGGAGTTTGCGAACTAAATTTTGCACAAAGTTGGTCCAACAAGACTACCTACGCCTGATTTCATCAGTTTCCGCCCAGTGGACTATTTCTTGATCTTACTTACCGTAAAAAGTTTTTAGCAAACTAACAAATAAAAAATTATCGCTTTAAAGGGTTTTTAATAAAAAAATATTTCTTATTTTTTTTAACTACATAAAATTTAAACTAAACTTTTCAAAGAATATAACTTTTAAGTTATATGCGTATCATGATAATGATATTAATGTATTAAAATATATTTCTTTAATAATAATTGTGCTAATAATAACTGTCAATTTTAAGTTTCAGGCAGCCAATCTTTTGGTTCATAACTATCGTTTCACTTTAAAATGGCGAAAAATAATTTCATTAGTTTCTCCTTTGGTATTAGAAGGATAATTAATATATACCAAAACATTAAAATCTCATTACTTCCTTTGTATTACACAGATGTACATATATATATAAGTATAATAAATCACTCTTTTTAAGTAATACAAATTAAGTTTGTAATTGCTAATTATAGATGTAAATTTTTACATTTTTTAATAGTTATAAATGTAAATTAAATCTTTTGATAAAATTTAAGAACTTATGAAGTTTTCATTAAAAATAATAATAATTTTTATTTTTAATCGATATCAAAAAAAGAGGTGACATCAGCTTTTTCTCGTGAAGATTTCTTCTTTTGATTTTATGTATATTTAATCCAAACAACATATTTTCATTAAGTACTTATGAGAGCATACTTTATGAAAAAACAAGATCTCTTTCAAACTCACACATTTTCTAGGCTATTACTACATTATTTAAGCTATTACCGATACTGGTAAACTTTAATTTTAGTCATTTGCCGTCCTTCTTTCGAGCAATTTTACATTTCCTTATGAACTCAATTTCCAAAAAAAAAAACTTTAGTATTTTTCAATCACTGTATATCCTTTTCTCCTTTCATTATCCTTTCTGCTCTTTTCAAAACCTTCATCGGTTGGCGCTCTCATTAAGTGTTCTTCGTAAACAGAAATCTCCTTGGTATATTAGTGTGAAAGTTTTGCAAAATCTTCCGAAAAATTGTCCTACGTTTCTAACTTTATAATTTCCATTCATTGAAAGTTCTTCTTAACAAAATGATTATAAAATCTGATAAATTTTAATACAATCATATTTTCTTTTTGTCCAGTAACCTATCTTGGGCTTTTGTTCCAAACTGAAAAACTGCTCCTTCTCTTACCTTTTATACAAAAAATATAATCCTCAATCATCAATTTTTTCATCTCCCAAAATTCTACTTTCCATCAGTCCATTAAACATTTAGTTCCATGGATTTCCTTTATAGATAAGAAAGCAATAATCTAACGGTGTGTTTTTTCACATCAGTCAAATCTTTCATCTTATCTGTATTGCTGGTTTATTATTTACACTCACATTATTTCCTCTTATATATAATTCTATTGTTCAGTAACTGATAAAAATTTTTCAAGTTTCAGTGTTCAATGCGAGTGTCTTTAGTTGGTTGCAGGCATACAATTTCGTATGCCCAATTCTCATTTCCATTCTGTCTTATTTCAAAACTCTTGTCTAGATTATACGGTCATTTATTATCTTTTATTGAATGCTAGCGTAATTTTACATTAAATATAAAAAGTAGTTTTATTAATCTCAAATCTTGGTTCATAAACTGAAGTATAAAAATCTCAAAACTTTTAAAAACTGTAAAATCGACGAGAAAATTATGCTTGCTAACAAAGAAAATTTCCTACGTCAAACTGATAAAGCGTAATATCTCGTTCGGAATCTAGATTAATAAATGACAGACTTGGAATCAACTTATCACAGAATATTCAAATTTATGGGTTCATCGAGTCGATATACATATTCGTCTCGAATAACAATTATATAATTATTTATAATTGTCTAAATATACATACAATTAACTGAATTTTTTGTTGATGTCCGGCTCTGGGAGGATGGGGAACGGTGAGATTGGAGTCGTTTAATCGGTTGGGTGCAGGCATACATACGCTCTTATTAAACGAGCGCGACACTTCCCCATTTATGGGAGGTGCGTAACTGGAATTTTTCTCCGAACTTATCAATAATAAAAAAAAATTTGAGACTTATAAATATGTTTAAATAAGTCTGCGTATTGCAACCTATTTTAGTCTTTTACAGTAATATTCTTCTGTTTTCTCTGTTCATCTTCTGTTTATCTTTCAGTTTATAAATTAAAATTAACGGTTATGACTAAGTATACTTACGCTAGATACTAAATAGTATTAAGATAGTATCAATACTTTGATATTCATACAATGTGTATAATGAAGCTAGATTGTAGAAATGAGTTATTGATAAGAATGATTAGTTAACGTTGAATGATTATTTTCACTTTAGGAGTAACAGATAAGATCTTCTCCAGAAAGGTTAGATATAGAAATGATAATATTTGAAAGATAATAAATTTAATAATAATGTAAAGGATTACGAATATAAAAGGATATTTAAATAAATATAAATAAACAACTAGAATTCCATATCAGATACAGATATTTTTGTTGTTGACAGTCTGCTATTTCTGTTTTAACCGTTCGATCATTTCATAGCAGAGCAAAAAACTTTCATATTAAAAGAGGGAAAGATTTAGGACAATTTTTATTGTCTTATATCTTATGTTTAAAAGTCAAAAGATAAGAAATTTTTCAGATTACAATATGACTATTTTTAGGTATACACTAAGTAACAAACAGTTAATATTAGAACAAGAAAGAAAAACAGTTTTCTACAACAGAAATAATAAATATGAAGAAATATATTGTGGAAGATTATTGGATATAACTATTATAAAACCAATAAAAATAAAAATAAAATAGAAGAAATAATTAAAAAAAAGAATTTGAAGGGAAAGAAAAAAAAGAAAGAAAAAGTAAAAGAGGGAAGAAAGAAGAAATGAAAAGGGCGAAATGTTTTTCATTCTATCTATTCTTTCTTTATTTTTTATTTTTTTATTTTTGGAAGAGGAGAAGAAACAGAAGGAGAAGTTTAAAAAGAGGGGAAAGAGGAAGAAGAAGTAAAACATAGTGGAACAGGGATCAGAAAAAGAAGAAGAAAAGAGGCACATCAGGGTTAAGAAGGAAAAAGGGAAGGAAGACATGGACGAGAAAATAACAAGTGAAAGAGGAAAAAAAAGAAAAAGGAAAGGAGGGAAAGGAAAACAAGAAAAAAAAACGAAGTGGGAAAAAGAAGAAGGAAAGAATTTAATGAATAGTGGAAAGAGAAAATAAAGTTAAGGAAGTGGAAAAATAAAATGACAGTTTAATTAGATATGATTAATAATATGACAGTATAATTAGAAAAAAGTTGCAATTTTTAAAAAAAATGTCAAATAATTAAGATTTAAAATTTTAGGTGTACAATAATTAAATTTATAATATACTAAATTGATGATTTTGGTATTATAATTAGTGGAAAAATATTACTGGTTAGTAGTCTAGAACATTATTATACGTGTCACTATTAATCAGTTCATAACAACAAACGGAAGTTCAGATGTTTGAAACATCAGTTGTAGTGACATGTTAATGACAGGGATTGTAACTCCTTGTTTTTAGGTAATTAATGGAACGCATGCATATGCTTTCTAACTCATAGATTCGGTAACATCGATATATATTCATGTACGAGTAAAAACATATTGATATATATATTCTACACACACAAACGCATACATATACGTACAAACACAATCTAATTCGTTTTACAATCCGGTTACTAGTCTGCGATTACAGTCGACTGTGTACAGTAATATTAATGAGTGAATCTAAATGACTGAACTTTGCTGTACATAGAATTCATTCCAATTTCAGTATTATGTAATTCTATCTCTCAGGTCTCATTGTTTAGAGAAAGGGAGTCGTACTTTAATTAAATCAGATTATTGTTAATTAAAAAAGGACTATTCCACATTGTGAAAAATTATTCTTATCATCTGTATTTAAATACGTTACAAAATCATTTTTTAACGAATTCTTATATAAGTATTCGTGTATTTTATATATATATGTATGTATGTATATATATATATAATGTGTGTGTGTGTGTGTATATATATATATAATATACATGGATGCGTTTGTGTGCCTATATGTGACTTGTATACTTTTATATTTTTATCATAAATATAATTACAAATAATGTATTGTATATTTTGACTTATTTAATAAGATTTTTTATTGCATTCTCAGAAAGTAAGTCGGAGAGGAGTTATCTCAGTAAGAGAATGCCGTTGCCATGGGAACGGATTGTATAAGTAACATTATTACTCCGTTTACTAGCTTTAGCTTAGACAAGCCAACTTGTGAGCAGTTGATCTACTTTGCATTACAGTATCTGTAGACTATGCGCCTTATCTGTTCGGTAGATTATATATTAGCTCCTGAAATCCTCCTCTGATAGGTGTAAAATTTTCTATTCGGAATTATTTTACTAATAACTCGATTGAGTTTGAAGACTAAGGTTATTTGTTTAGAATTTATTGGTTTAACAAAAAAATTATACATAACTCATTAAAATGTTTTTTTTCTGATGACGTATTAATGGCTAGGTGAGTAATAGAATTAAAAAAAAAAATATTTTAGTACCTTATTAGTAAAAATATTTTACTCTTATTAGATATAACAGGAAGTTATATCTAATTTCAACTATTATAAACTATTTTGGATGAAATATAATTTTATACAGATTTGAAAAAAGTTAGTTTATTTTTAAAGGGCTTAGTTTATATATATACAAAAATCGTTCTGTTTAATTCTCATTAAACATTTTATATATATATATATATATATATATATATATATATATATATAGAGAGAGAGAGAAATAGGCTAGTACTTCTTATAATAATTTTAATTTTTTTTATGGTTACGACTCGTTTTATACAAAAATATTATTTATGCAAATTATTTTTGGACCTTTTACGGTAAGCGGGTACAACTTTTTCCTTTTTTACAGTTCTCAATGACTTACTCAGAAATCGCTGAACGATGTCAATGTGACTCTCTTTATAGTACTTCATAACTAGATTTCGTAGGTCCAAATAAGTTTCAGGATTGTTGTATACAATTGTATGTTCGATATTGATAATTGTGACTCTCTTCCTAGCAACAAGCCTACTCATATCTCCCTGAAATTAACATTAAGCTCTTTCGTTTTTCCCCGACGTGAATCCTCCACGTCAGACGGCGATCGAGGTACAGACCCAGCTATTGTACGCTACACTTTGATCTTAGCCAAGAGGCCGAGAAGCGATAGCTAGCTATTGTACGCTGTTAAAATGCGGGATGAAAACGCCATTCATTGAACTTACGGGCAGACGCCCATTCTCATCGCAAAAGTAACGTGTGTAGAATTCGCCGGATTTCCCTTCATCTTCCATTTAGAAAGCCAATCATCAATTATTAATTAGATCCAATACATCTTCAGTTTATCTGAAGCTGCGATAGGGTCAGCATCAACATCCAGGAATGCTATGTCATCCACAAACGATTTAACTGTGATGTCCTCAGGGGTCGGAAGATCCACTTGACGATCGAAAATAAAGTGGGTCCTAGAACCGACACTTGAAGAACACCCGACTTGGTATCAAAGAATACCGACACGTCCTAATTGTACCTCACTTGGGAGAAAGGTCCGCTTTGCATGATAAAATAATACAGCTGATAAAGGCTCCTACCTTCCCACCTTATGCAGTAGGCAGTAGGTCAGGAAGCCAGACTTTTTTTTTTTTTTTTTTTTTTTTTTGCGTAGGAGGAGCTCTACCAGCCGCCGTGTGGGGCTCTCAGCCACTAAAATACCTCCTCCCTTCCCCTCCCAGGGGCGGCCGGAATCGCCTCTCGGCATAACATCAGCCAGCCCTGGG
>JAAAKQ030124118.1:0-13700 GCA_010016005.3 Zanna intricata | reverse complement strand
AAAACGACAGTACTACCAACATAAACAAAAATATAACTAAATTGCGGATAAATATTGACTTACCCTCGTATATATATTATAATAATATAATATATAATATTATATTATATAATACATTAGAAGTATAATATTTATAAGAAATACATAAAATTTTCATGTAATTAATATGTATAACCGTATTCTATTATATGTTTGACAAAGTTGGAATTTTCTGGCTTATTATTTTTAATATTATTTATATGCTCTTTTGCATGTATGGAAAATGTGCAATTGGTCATATCCAACAACAAAAAGCGTTTAAAGATAATATATTATTTTAAAACACTAAATATAAAGAAATAATCTAAAAATTATCTTTGTGATAATATGATTCAGTTTGATTTCATTTTAATGCACCTGAACAATAAATATTTCTTCAGTATACTGTTTAGGGCTCGATACTGATGATTGATTTAAAATTTTTGATTTTAACTAATATTTTTTAAACCTTAATGATTGCTTTCAATTAAGCTAAAGATCTTGAGCATTATTTCAACTTTCTGGTAACGTGGATTTTAATTGTTAATATTTTTTTTATTAGTTAACATATCAGCGGTACCATGGTCAATAAATTATCACTCAGTATATTGTAAACAGCTTTTATATCTTATAGTAATTTTTTTAGTTGTTCAGAAGATTTAATCGGGTATTTCGGTTTAAATGACTTAGTGTTGTTTTATAAAAAAAAATTAATTCTGACTACAAATACATTACTGTTTTGGAAAAAATTGTAAATTATGTGGAAAATTTTGTACAGATACATTAATTTATCAATACAAATAAATAAGTTTTTCTGTACAGCACAGTTATGACAGAAAAAAATTATTATTTCAATAAAAATTAAATTTTATATCACCTACTGTTTTTATTTAGCATATTACTGCACTAAATTCATTTTATACTTACACACTGACTAGTATTTTATTTCATTATAATTATTACTCCTCGACAACTCTTCTAAATAGCTTGGTTGGTAAATGACCACTTTTTTACATTGAGTAATGGTTTTCTTCTTAAAACAGATTTTACTGTGTTTAAAACCAATTAAAATAATTTTAATCGCTTCTTAATTTCTACTGTATTGATAGATTTAAAAAAAAAAAATGACGGGTTAACCATTCGCCATGCGGAGATTAGTATACACTGCCCACTTTATTCACATCAATTTTACTCATGGAGAACATTATTCTTTGTATTGTTCTGTTCTCAATAGATATCTCTTTGTTTATTTCTCATAATATAACATTTTACATTTAAATTTGACTTTAAATCATAACAGTTAAAAAAACAGAATTACATATTATCCTGATATAATTAATTATGAAAAAATTTCAGTTGTATAAATATTGATTAATATTTTTTATAAACAACTCTTTTTGTTTTGATAGAATTAATAATTAAATTTACTAGTGCTAAAGAAAAAAATTGTATCATGTTTGTTATACTAATAAATAATCAGTGTGTAGTGGAACTGATACGTTAAAAGTATAAAGATTATAATTTGAAAGTGAACAACCTTAAGTTATAAAAGTTACCGGTGTTCTTTGGTGGTTGGGTTTTTCAATTGTCCACTCATCTCAGGAATGGGATGACCTGAGACTGTACAGTACAAGACTACTCTTCATTTACATTCATACATATCATCCTCTAAAGTAATACCTAACAGGTTCCAGAGGCTAAACAGAAGAAAAGGAAAAGTTATAAAAATTACAGTAATTTTATATAACAGCTATTTGTAAATTTCATAGCCAAACATATCATACAGTAATTATATTAATAGAAATCCATAAAATTAAATTACAAAAGATAATTATTTCATATCGTATATTACATATAGTTTCATAACAACTGAATATACAGGTGTACCAAGATTCTACCGAGACTTTCATAACCTATTCTCCTTATGAAATTATGGGAAAATGTTCATATAAACATAAGTCCTGAAATGTATTGTTCAGAAGTGTGAAAGGTTTCGCTCAAATTTCAGCTACTCCGGTGAAATGAGGTCGTAATGAAATTTTTGGGACATTATTTAGGGACAGAATTAATGTTTTTTTATGGTTTTTTTACCTGAAATAAAGAATAAAAAAAGGTTCCAAAACCGTATATGCAGTAGTTTTTGAGAAATCTGGAATGAAAACCTTTAATAAATTGGAATAAAAAATCTTGTTTTTTATGTTTTATGTACAATAACTTTGTTAAATAGCAAATAAACACAAAAAATGTTTAAAGAAAACTTGTAGAGAATTTAATTCTGAATAAAGTGTTGTAGGCTAAGTTGAATAAAACAAAGAAAAGTCAGAAAAATTTTATTTTTATTTAGAAGCAATACATAACTAAATTTATCAGAAATACTTGTTTAATGAAAACAAAATCCAAATATTTTTTTGGTGAACTGAAGAATTTATAAAAACAAAATTTACTACTAAAGAATGCTGTTAAAATTAAAACTGGAAATTACACAACAGTTTAAAATAAAAATTAGTTAGATTTTTTTATTAATGACAGAAATATAATATATTATTTGAAAAATTATTATTTCTTAGTTTATATCAAAATACAGCTGGTCAATAATGCCAAATACTGTATTAGTGTTTAAATAATTCTGTAAAGTACATTAAATATACTGGGTACTATGAACTGTCCTGTCGTTAGCAAAGTTTTTCTTCAAATTTTAGTTTAAATGTTATCAGTTTGCTGTTGAATAATGCCATACGTATTTACAACAGAGAAATACACTGATATAGATTAATGTTGGATGTGTGCAATGGTAGTGCTACCATTACCACACCCAAAAATGGTAATAGTAGAATGTGAAATATGTTTTCCTGTTTGGAAAATACTAGGTCCCTAAATAATTAGCGCTAGTTTTCACGGTCTTCTAGGTTCATTACCTAGTATTCACAACTGTTTTGAACGATCTAACATGATCCTGTCGTTGGAAAGATTATTATCGATGCAGTTTAGCACAGTCCAGCCGTCAATACATGACTTCTTTCTAAGCAGATCGGAGTCTCGCCTTTGATGGTTGGATGGGCATTTAAAAAAATAAATTTTATCATTATCATAAACAGCTACTTCAACATTTACACTTAGGAGACGGACCGCTTCACTTTGAGTTTTACAACTGGTGGAGTACAAATCGACAACTCTATGCTTTGTTTTCCAACCAAAGCAAGTTTCACTTGAGATGACTTCAACAACTTAGCCTCCTTCACAATCAGCTGTTAGGATCGTTCATATTAACTGCCCACTTAAATGCTGAGGTCTACTTGCCCTTTCTTTGAGAAGAAATGCTGCAGCTGCTGGAAGATGTTCCTGTAGTGCCGAGACGCAAATTGTCCTTCCAGCACAATAACGTGCCATCCCACTTCTCTTGCGCTGTTTCCATTCATTTAAATTATCATGTCTGAGAAATGGATCAGTTTCGGAGGTCCATGACCGGATGGCCTGATCTAATACCTTTAGATTTTTGCATTTAGGGATAGATGAAAAATACTTTATTCAAAACAAAAATACATTCTCATGAGGAATTTATTGTCCGCATTATGAATGCAGCTAAGCAGCATAAGAACAACTCTGAAAAACTAAAAAGAGCAACAAAAGCAGTACAGAAGTGTACCAAGAAATATTTAGAAAATGGCGGACTCATTTTTTTAACATTTATTATAAAATGGTACATATAATGTACTTTGGTCTAGTATAATGTCTCTAAATAAAATTTGAACTTTTCTTTGTTTTATTCAATTTATCTTACACTATTTTGTTCAGAATTGAATTCTCTAAAAGTTTTCTTTAAAAATTTTATGTGTTTTTTACCCATTTAACAACGTTACTGTACGTCAAACATAAAATCAGAATTTTTGACCCCAATTTATAGGATTTCATCCCAGATTTATCAAAACTACTGCAGATATGGTTCTTGAATCAATTTTATTTGCTTTTTCAGGTAAAAAACTATAAGAAATTACTGATTCTGCCTCTTAATTAAATCCTAAAAATTTCAATGTGATCTCATTTCACCGGAGGAGCCGAAATCTGGACGAGATTTTTCATTGCCAATACAAGTAAACAAAGAATTTTAGGACATATATTCATGCAAACTTTTTCCATTATTTTTACGAGTAGAATAGATTATAAAAATCCCAGGATAACATCTTGAATCACTCTGTATATATATAACTAAGTATTTTTAAATTTTCTTTGAATGCATGTCAAAGGTAGAGGTAGAAGAAAAACTGTTTTTGCATTTTTGCTCCATAAAAAAGTTTTTATTTATAATTTTTGTAATTATATGAAACCCTTTGAAAACAAAATTAATTATATCCTTTATATGTGACTGTTGCTTTTATCTATTTTCCACTTTGACTTTTTCAATAATAATGCCTTTATTGCATAAACTATGTACAATTCATGTACAGTTGTCATATTAAAACCTTATACAGCCAGCTGTATTACTATGATCAGCTGACCAACCAAGAGAATCAAGCCCAAGATATTAACATACAACTATTAATAGTTAACTATTAACTTTTCAATCCCATAAAAACATTTCACAAATCATTTACAACTTTGCCTTGTTTCAACAAGTTCTGACAAAGATTTTCTTTTTTCAGATTCTCAATCTGTTTGTTTTGTTCTAGAAAAGACATGATAATATTTAAAGAGTTTCATCTTTTTTGACAACTTTCTCTTTAATTTCAACTTTTAGTTTTTCAAGTATTTGTTTTAAATTCACCAGTAAGAATAAAACAATGTTCTGCTTACTGTTAACAATATTTATTTTTGCAGATTTACTGGTGTATTACTATTATAAAACTCATATGAGTATTATACCATAAGAATTATTCAAAATATTTAATAATTAAATATAGATTTATAAACAGACAATAAATTTAAAGCAATAAACAAATCTCCTAGAATGCTTACTTGGCTGTGGACCTGACCTGATTGTAAATGAAACAGAATTTACTGGGTAGTTCAAATAAGATAGTGTAAGTTGTTCAAGTAAGTAATTATTAAAAGATATTTTTATATCTTGAAAATATATAACTGATGTTACAAACCAGTTACACACATAAACCAATATTTCTTGGTACCACAAGATAAAAGCATAACATTTCCCATTATTAAACCCAAAAAATAGAGTAACACAAACATGTCCATTCTCGATAAGAACACTAACCCAATTCCCTAGTATTTTTTTTATTTTTTATTATAGTTTAAAAAACATTCTGCTAAAAATCAATAGCTGGTCAGGATGGCAACTTGGTTTCAATGTATCTACATGAGGAGTGATAAAAGCACAACAAGAATTTTGCTTTTATAAAAAAGAATTTACTTATTTTTCTATATTGATATTATCCCCTTCAAAGTAGCTCCCCCAGATTCGATACATTTATGCATTTATTAATCCTCAAAACATTTGTAAAAAGTTATTTTTTCTTATAGCCTTTAGTTCACTGGACAATTTTTTCTTTATTTCATCTTAAATCGTTGTTCTTCTTTTTTGTTTTTTTAATTTTTGGGAACAAGAAAAAGTGATAGAACACTAATTCAGGAGAATATTAAGCTGTTGTGTCAGTATAGAATTATTTTTGAATAAGTTATCACAAAATTATATTAAGTATGAACTAGAGCGTTATTGTGGTGCAAATTGTTGTCATTTTCTTCAGATTACCTCACGTAAATGGCTTGTTGACTGTACCACCATGTGAAAAACTCATATTGAATAAAATAATCAGAAAGTACAGTAATGAGAAGCTTAACCCTTCTGTTGAAATAATTATAATTTCTTCAGTGTTAGTTTTTCAGGAAGCTTCCATAGGGATGATTGGACCTTCATTTCAATATTATTACCATATATCGAAGTTTTTTTATCACCAGTTACGACAGTTTAAATCGTCAGTGATATCAGCTAATAATTGTTCTTTGATATTTTTTTCTTTTATTTAAAATTCAACAGTTTTGGAACAAATTTGCTGCTGCTTATTTCATATCCAAAGTGTCAATCAAAATTGTTTCACATGACCCTTAGGAAACTCCCGCTTTTTTCTTCTTTTCTTCTCTAATACAATTCAATAGTTATTGATTGTAATATACATTATTTTGTCAGTATTTTTGTTAAGTGTTCATGTTTTAGGACATAACAATTCTTTTGTCATCTTCAGTATCTTGTCAGACTTTTTGAATTCCCTTTGTACCACTCGTAAATCATTGCAGTTGACGTAACATTGTCACCAAATTTCTTCTCTAAATACTGTCACCGCTTCACTTCACTTTATTCCACTTTTAACTCAAAATTTAATATGAATTTCTTTTTTCTATCATTTTTGAGCTAAATAAATAGCCACTCATAATAAAATACATTCTAATTATTCGGCTGCCAAATTTGAATTATGGGTCTGATATGAATGAAATTATTGATATATGAATACATTATATCACTGCCATCGCATGGGAAAAAGATGAACTCAAAGAGATATCATGTACAGAATTGAAAAAATGTTCATTGTTTTTTATAACATGACACCTAAAGTTAGTTGAAAACTTTTCTTAAATTTTATACTGATATTAACAATATTAAACAAAACAATAAATAAAAAATTCTCATAAAAAAATGAGATGTATGTTTATAACTGATCAAATAATTCAGCTTTTTTAATTCATAAGCCTTTTCATTTAAAAAAAAAATTAAAATTAAAACTAATATATCATAAACAAATACTTGTTTTTATAAAAATATATGAAACATTACTGTTTAACCTCCAGAACCACCATTAGGTTATATCTTCAGAGGATGTAATGAATGAATTGTAGCGTATGTGAAAAATGCCATGCCTCACCGGGATTCAAACCCGGCACCTCCGGATGAAAGACTGAGATGCTACCATTTGCGCCACAAAGGCCGGCAAAACAGTACTGTAATACTATAATTTTTCTGATTATTATGATTTTTTTTTTATTTCTCTATTATTTGGTTACTGATAATTTTTAGGTAGATTACATAAAAAAAGCTACCTATTGAAATGCGTACCATGTTTCAACATCCAAAAAATTTTGACATACTTTCGAAAGTTTCACACCCCCCCCAAACCCTAAAACCACTGTCAGTTCAAAAGTTTATATATATTTCACTTTCTTGTGAACATGATAACTGCCATAATTTTGTGTCAATCATTTTCAAATTGATACATAAAGTATAACGACTCAAAATCTGGAAAAAATGGGTTTTTGAAGACAAAAAAAAAATGTACTTCCTTAATAGGCACAGTATCGAATCGATTTAAAGTGGTTGTTAGTCCTCTAAATATTACCTAAAACATTTGTCTGAGACAATTTTTGACCATGCGACCATGCAACCATTGTCATATTGAGTAAATTTGAAGTTTTTCTACTTTTTTATCCACTACTTAGCACCGGTGAAATCTACCTCCACCTCCCAGCGTGCCAAAAGGGATTTTTATATTTTTAATTTGACTAGACATATAAAGAAATAAATATATTTTAAATAATTCATTATTATTAGTTACACGCAAAAATTGTTGTATGTATGAAAACATTATTTAGTCAGCAATTCAATACAGGATGATCTTTGTTTAATGTTTATTTCCCATTCAATAACAGAGTTTTTTTTAAATAAATGTATATCTGATATCATCCTCGCGGGTATTATGCATAACTGGCATTGTTTTTCCTTAAGTTTATTTACATTAATAATTAATTGCAGTTTTATAATTACAAGTTAAAATAATACACCTCATTGCTTTAAGTTATAATTATAGTTGTAATAAGACTGCTGCACTAAGCCATTGAATAAACAATAAATAAACAAATGGCATGAAAGAAAAATTTTATTCACACAATAAAATTTTTCAGATATTTAATAAATTATTTGTGAGAAGTTCTTGTTATACTCTTAATATCTATCTTAAAATCTTGTGCTTAAGAATGAATCCCATTTGCTCAACACTTCAGTAGAGCTTAATCTCAGAAATGAATGGAAAATAATGACTGTTGAAGAGAATGGAACTTTACTATTTAATGTACTCCATGAGTAAAATTTATGTAAATTAGAGCTTCCTCTGCATGGCATGTTTTAGTTTTAATATTTAAACTGTAGTAATATCTAAAATTGTATGTACTTTTGTTTAAATAAAAATAATATCATTTATGATTTGAAGTTCAGTTTTCCATAATTTTTTTTTTTTTTTTAATTTCATTTCCTGTTTTTTATTTCTGTCTTTACTTTTAATCATTAAAATATTTTAAATTAATTTTAATTTGAAAAAATTTTAACTATACTTATTGTTGATTATTATAACATCTGTAATTTAATTTATCTCTTTGTATATTAAAACAAAATTATAATATTTTATTTTATATCAACATATTATTTACAGGTTTTTCTTGTCTATTTATTTGATTATTAATTAGTTACACCTCATGTCAGTACTGAAGTTTATTTCTTGAAATGATTCTGAATTTAATTATATGTTTTAAAAACCGAATCAAAAATTGTAACATATAGACTCATTGTTGTGTTTATCGATCATCAGTAAATCATTTGTTTTATAAATATAACCTTTAAATGAACAACTTTTTTATTTAAATTGCTATACTTTTATTGTAGATCACTTTAACCTGATCATTAATTTAATCTGGTTGTTTATGTAATGTATTTAAACATGATTTGTAATTGTACATTGTTTACTGTTTGTTTTTTCTACTTGAATTTCATTTGATTAGATCATTCAAAATTCAGGTTTTCATATGTAAATCGAAACAACTTTCTTCAAGTGCACTTGTTCCCAGTTAAACTCATTCATATGTATTTCATTATCAAATCATTTTCGATCCAGTTGTATACGCATACATTTCACAGAAATTTACAGTTGCTTATTTTAGTTGTGAGCGATAATACGTGTTTTTTGTAATGATAATATTTTTATTAAAATATTGTAACAAAATAAAGAGTTGATGAAAAATCAACTATTCAGAACCACACTTCTCAGGAGTGGTCGACCTGAGATTGTACAAAACTACACTTCATTCACATTCATACATATCATCCTCATTCATCTTCTGAAGTAATACCTTATGGTAGTTTCAGAGGCTAAAACAGAAAAAGAGTGAAAACTATTCAGAAGGGCAAAAATTTAATAACCGCATTGTTTGCTCTATTAAGTACTACACTGGACATCCTGGATATAAATTTACCCAACGATACCAAGATGATTTACATGTATTAGGCATAACAATTAGCCCATTGGGCTGGTCTAGTGGTTAATGTAACATCACAAATCAGCTCATTTCGAAGTCAAGAGTTCTATGGTTCAAATCCTTGTAAAAGTAGTTACTTTTATATGGATTTGAATACTAGATAGTGGATACAGTGTTCTTTGGTGGTTGGGTTTCAATTAACCACACTTCTTAGAAGCGGTCAACCTAAGACTGTACAGGACTATACTTGATTTACATTCATATATATCATCCTTATTTATCTTGTGAAGTAATATTTTATGGTAGTTCCGGAGGCTAAACAGAAAAAGAGAAGTCATAACAATTAAGTTTTGCAACTAACCTTGTAGAAACAAGATACATATAAGTCGTTGATCACAACATGAATAGATTACTTATGTAACATAGAAATCAAATCTCAACATACTTTATTGTTGAATTTATGTACATAAAAAAATTTGACATTAATATGAGGAGAAGCTATAATATAATTCATACTGGAACGTAACAAGAGAACAAAATGTCACACAAAGCCACAGGTGCTGCCATTTTGTAATTTCATTCCCCTACCATTACTAATAACATATCAAAACTTGTTGACTCACATCCTCTCAGTCTTTTTCCAGTCATCATTGTTATTGAGTCAAGTATGTCAGCTATGTCGACAAGTCTACAACAACAAGCAGCAATTGAATTTTTAACTGTGGAAAAAGTAAAAGTTAGTAACATTCATCATTTTCTAAAAGCTATTTATAGTGATAAAACTGTCAGTCAAAGTGAGTTGGTCAGCAATAAAGTTTGTGCATCAGAAGCCTGTAAAGCAAATATTGAGGATGAACCTTGCAGTGATCTACCGGTTTCTGTGACTGATGAAAACACCTAAATGAGGTATATGAATAAATTCAAAATGAAAATCACTTTATAAAACAATCACCATGCAGATAGGCATATTGAAAGAACGACTAGGATACAATCCTGCATGCTTAGGCTACCATAAAATCCTTTCCAATATTGTGAGTGGAGGCAAAACTCAGAGGTATCATTAGAATTCAAAAGAAAACTGCAGAACATTGAATACTAGCTTTGTAGTTTGCCATAATAAAGAAAATTCAAAACTCAACCCTCTACAAAAAGAATCTTTTTACAGTGTTATGAGATTCTAATCGCATTGTGCGACTGGAAGCTTGGTCAACTGTAAATTCTGTGCTCTAAATTTAAACATTAAAACACTGTAAACACTTTAGGAGACATGTGTGTTCCACAGTCCATGGAACTGATAATTCTGTAAACAATAATACTTAGCACATACTCATCTGCAACTACCAAAGTCTTATGAAGCTGATATTTAAACTTGAATTTGAAATATAAATCAGATTTGGCTGCCTGTTGTTTTCAGTTAAAGAGAGATAATAAGGATTTTTGTTTCACTAAGAATTGACAGAATGAGAAAACTAGTTTATTATTAGGAGAGATGTGTATCTATAAATGTTAACTATGTGGAAAAATAAATGTTTGTAGCAAATAAAATGTACTTTTATGCCATACTTGTTTCATTTGATTATCTCTTTTCATATATGAGTTATGAGTAATTTTAAATTGTATTTCAGCCACCCCTCGTAACATATTAACAAACAAACACATCATAGATCAACTTTATTATGTAACTATATATAAAAGAAATTTCCTGACTTTTTCAAGATGATGATGTAGTTTACCATTAACTCTACTGAAGAAAGAGCTCCATAATTAGCTCTGAAAGGTCCTCTGGAAGAAAAATTTCTATGTAATTTGAAAATCAATTGTTTATAATTCTTGATTTTTGATGATATAATGTGTTTCTTTGGAAATGAACACTCTTGACTGAATTTAATTTGGTCACATACTGTGACCACCAATAAAAGATATATCCATAAAAACAAAAATGGAAAAAAATAAAAGTAAATATTCCAAAACCAAAAGATATAATAAAAAATGCCTACGAATTAAAATTAACATACTCGAACTAGAAAAATAACCCAACAAATAAATAATCAACATAAGTAATTAAATAAGAATGACACTTTCTCAAACTTGTGGCACTATATGCTCAGTAATGATATTAATGTCATATTTGAGAGTACAAGTTAAAACAGGCTTTAAATCATTCAAATATGTAAATTGAGCCAAATAAGTGTTTAAAATATTATATAGTACATTTATGTAAACTTAATAAAAAAAGATTTTAATCAAAATTTGAACAGCTATACATTTTATTAGAATTCATGTTAAACTTTTACTTGCTAAATATCACATCTATACTAATTTAAAATTGGTTCTGGATGTTGTATGCAATTCCACGCTATGTTGTTTTTTTTAATATCGGTTACAATATTAAATATTTTAATACGAAGAAAGCAGTTTTTGTTAGGTGATATAATTTACTGACATGAGGTGTATTTAGTAAAAAAAAATGTTATATTTCTGAAAATAAATGACTAAGATCATCTCAAATACAAAAATTAATTTTATATTATAAATTATTTTATTTGTTATGTAGTAGTTAAGTGTTTTGCAAATTTTAAAGTGTGCTTTGTATGTTTTAAAACTTTGTTTGAACTTGTAGTAGAATTTTTTTTGTTGCACTTAGTAAATATTTGATGATAAAAATATTGAAATAATTGTGTGATTTGTTATTAACTAAATATTTTGTAATTTTTTTTTTTTTTTTTAATTTAAGTAACATTGTTTATTAATTATTTTATGCAACATTGGATCTAATTTATGTCAAAGTAATCAACGATTCAGTACATTTTTCTTGTTATACTAACTTAATATTTTTATTTCAGTTGGTGATTTCTAATATTTTTGCTTTGATTCTCTATTTTCCTGATTCATGTCGACTGATAATTATTTTAGATATTATTTTTAGACTTTTTTATATGCTGCAAGGAATTTTTTAATATTTTTTTGAGTTTTAATCTTGTATTTCTATCTTTTTTGTGTCAATCTGCCTTCCAAGGATTTTTTTACTAATGATAATCTTTTTACTAACATAATGTTGATTAAAATGCTCAAAGCCATCAATTTTAATGAATGTATTTATATTATTTTTAAAATTTATTAATATTGCTCATTTGAGTTTTATCACAATTAATGTAGCGTTAAAATGTTTGATGAAGTAAGAAAAAAAAAATATCCATACAAACGTTTTTTTAATTATAAACCTTTTAAGAAGAGAGGAGTTATATTTTTAATGTCTATCAATTAGAAGTTAAAATCTGATTTTTTATTTTGGCTCTGAGGAATAGGAGAAATAAGACCGTAATTGACAGTAGATGAAGATGATGAGGAAAAAAAACATTTGAAGAATTAATTATAGATTCTTGAAAATGAAAGCAATGTCAAAGTCAAAAAATATTAATTGCAATTAAAATTAAATTTTAATCCGGTCACATCAAACTCATCATCAAGCATGACCGTTTATATGGATTTCTTGATAAGACTTTTTTTTTTAAATTGCTTTTAATTTAATAATAAGCTTTTTTATGTTAGTATAATTTATGTTCACTAAAAGTGAACTTTGTTATTTAAGAGTTTAAAAATGGATTACAAAGTACAAGAGAAGTACAGCAGAAGGCCATTTCATCAATAGAAAAAAGTTATTGCACAATAAAATTAAAAAACTGGAAAGCGGATATTTACTGTATTGATGATGTAAGATTTGAAAGATGATGAATTCACAAAATAGGTTTTCATATGATGATTATAAAGTAAATGGAACGTTCTGGTATATTTACTTGATAGATTTATTGTTTACTAAGTACCTAAGTACCTTATTCGTCTATTTTATTTCTCACTGACTGCAATTCTTAATTATATCTCTATTATTAGTTACTTTACAACAAGCAAATCCTAACTCAAGGTGAATGAAAGTTAAGAAAGAATAAAAAACTTAAAACTTAAAATCATGTCTGATGGCTAAAGAAGTTTCTGTGTAGTCCTGTAAATATGTGAGCAGATACGGTTAGCGGAAAGGATATATAAAGAAAGGTTCTGATTTTATTTGATTTTATACAACAGAAAATACGGTTTGATATTGATTTAGCACTCTTTAATAGATGTGCTGAGATTTTCATATTGTAAGAAATAACATAATATTTTTAAAGTTTGAGGATATTTTCATAGTATCAGCATTTTTCAAGAAATAAATAAATGGAAAATAAAAACACTCTTTTATTGTAAACTGTCCCAAAGGAGTTGAGAAAACAAAAATATTTACAAGAGTTCAGAAAATGACTTACTGTAAGTGTCTAATTTAAAATACATGTAAAACTATTACAATGTGCTTATCATGTAGAAATTTCTTCTTTTTTTTTTTTGTCTTCAGTCATTTGACTGGTTTGATGCAGCTCTCCAAGATTCCCTATCTAGTGCCAGTCGTT
>JAAAKQ030124107.1:0-13701 GCA_010016005.3 Zanna intricata | reverse complement strand
CAGGGCTAGGAACGGGAGGGGTGGTGTGGCCACCGGAATCGTCACTTGGTGGGTGTCTTCCCCTACGGGGGTTGGGAGTAGTAGATTTTGCAAAATCTGCAACTGCTTAATTTTAAAGTATGCAATAATTGTAACTACTTGTTATTGTCGTCTGTTTAGTTGTGTCCAACCCTCAGTGATTCTGTGGACAAGTTTCCTCCATTTGTTTCTGTTATTTTCTTCTTCTTTCAGCTGTTTCATTGTCATCCCTGCGTCAGCTTTGATGGTACCAAGCAAATGGGTCTTTTGGCAGCCAGGTCTCCTTTTGCCGCTGACCATATCAAGCATCATTGATTATTCTAATAAATGTGACTGCATGACATGTCCGAAGTATGAGAGCTTGAGCCGAAGTATTTTGCCATCAAGGGACATGGCTGGTTTGATTCGCTCTAGAACTGCTTTGTTGGTAATTTTGGATGTCGATGGCAATCATAGCATTCTTCTTCAGCTACCAGTTTTACTGCCAGAACGAAGCTCCTCCATCGCTGACTACGTAAGATGAAATCGATATGATTAAGAAATATTCCATCTGGGGATGTCCTGGTGTATAAACGCCATTTCGGCTGCTCATAGAGGGTGTTAGTGATAGTCAATTTGTGTTCTTGGCAGACTAGACCAGTCTGTCGCCAAACAAATTTCGCTTGCCTAACTCAAACCTTCCACAGATGCCCTGTTTCTGTTGAGTTTCCACTTTGGGATTAAAATTCCCAGTAATGTAAAAGAAGTAAAATCAGGTACAGAAAAACCATGTCCCTTTTAGGACCTATTGTACACCTGTACAATAGTTGTGTTCATAGGCTTTCCCTTGGATTCGATTGGTCATAATCCGATCATTAACTATTGTATAACTTTCCATAGCACGAGGTGTAAGCTTATCTACAATGAAGGCCACACCATTACTTTTGATGCTGTCATTACCAGAATAGTAGAGTGAAGTCATCAGAGGTAAAAATGGCCATTGTCCGTCCAGTGTAATTCACTCACTCCGAGTAGATTGACATTAAGTTGGGTCATTTCTAATTTCACAATGTCTAACTTACCTAGTGACATTCCGCGTACATTGCATATTGCAATCCTTTTGATTTTCTTCTGGCTCAGGCCTCCATGTTCTCCATGGGCTACATCAGTGGCTAACTATTTAGTTTACTCTAACTGGTTATTGATATAGTCTGAGAAACAGAATCTTAAAGCTTACTTACTACAGGCACAAGTATAATGAAATTTTTTCTGAAAAGTAAAAAATTGCCATATGACAAAACATTTTCTTTATACTTCTTTTATGTATAATGAAATATGATGACATTCTTGTAAGTAATACATTCTGAAGGTGAAATATATCCCAACTGGTCTGTAGGAAAGTACTGCTCAAAAAGAGATCATAATTAGTAAGAGAACGCAATAGTTGGAAAAATACTACAGGGAAAAATAGTTATAGTAAAGAAATGAAAGAGGAACTAGACTTTCATAATTTTTCACTAAATATAAACTCATCGAGCTGGGATACAAACAGATTACAAAGACTGGTGTGAATGCAAAAAGTTTAAGTCAGCACGAGTAGAATATAAGGCTAAGAAAATTATAAAGAGAAGCAAGACTGAATATACTAAATAAATGAATATAAAGAATTTATAAAACAAGAAGAGCGTCCTGAAATTTAAAAAGATAAAAGGAAAACTTTGTATCATACCAAAGAAAAAATGCAAATAAAAGAAAGAAATGTAAGGAAAATATTAAAACATTTGAATCTCGGTCAAGTTTGGTACGAAATTCATCTTTCATTAGTAGCTGCTATTGGACAATTAGCCTGCAGCTTTAAAATAAATAAAGTAGAAAAACTAAATTAAAAAAAAAAAAATAAATATTTTATTCCAGAGTATGGAAAATAGACAAATCATAAAAGAAAAGAATTGCTTTTGAAATGATATTTTTATAATGAAAATATAATTACATTTAATAATAAATGTAGTAATAATTATACAGTATATATATATATATTTGTGTGTGTGTGTGTGTGTGTGTGCTCATGCGTGTGTAAAATATAATTTATATACAAAAGAGGTAAATTAGTTAGGGAGTGACTTTTTAATTTCCAGTTTAATTAATTTTGCAGTAAAGGGTAGGTGGATAATAAATATAGAGGAAGTTAAAATTTGGGATATATATATATATATATATATATATATATATATATATATATAAACACCTGAGGATATATGTCATTCATTTAATTCATTATGCTAAGATTTATAAATTGGCAAAAATATAAAAAAAATGGAAAAGATTAGTGAAACATCAGAAATTCAAACGACTAACAATCCTTCCCGTAAACAAAAATTGCTGTACATTTCATAGGTAGCTGTATAATTCATGTTGTTGAATTATAAATTTCATAGTATTATTCACATTTTCCATTAATAGTGTGCTTATTATATAGAAAAATATCTCATAAATATTTTTATATAAAATGAATCCAACTTTTGAAATAAATACTTCTATTTTAATTAAATATAATTAATTATTTTTGTGGTTGTTTAATTCAAAGTGTGAATTGTGTTAAAAAGGAACCCAAGAAAATTAATGCAATTTAAATAAATTATTTATTCATAAATCAATATTGTTGAGGGTGTTCGCACATGAGTATTTGTATGGGTTCAAAGTGCTTTGATAATTTTAAGTTCAACGTAGTGAAAAAAGGTTTCATTATCCGTCTGTTGAGTACCAAAAGGGTACAAACGAGTAGATGGAATTACATTTGATAAGCGATAGTATTTCATAAAATATTTAAATTTTCACAATAAATAAATTCCATGTAAGACAGAATTGAACTTTACAAACAAAAATAATTATTTATAAAAAACTTTGTATAATACTGAAAGAATAATATATTACATAACATACTTTAAATAAATAAACAGCACACGTTATAGATATAAAGTGTGCTGTTTATTTATTTAACTAGATAGTTACTACATATATAATGTGTATTAATTTATATTTCTCTTTTTATAAAAATTTTACATGTAACGAGGATTATATGTTATTTCACGAACTTCCTTAATCAGTTTAAATTAAATCGGTCACTCGTGGCCAGACGATTTATCTTTTTATTTCTACGTACTTCAAAAAATATAATTATTGTTGCAGCTCTGTAAGAATCTGATTATTTTTCAAACCGACTTAATAATTTAAGTCTTTTATGAAAGAAAATCACATGTCTTGATAAAAAAAAAAAAAAAACAAACTCTATTAAGAACTAATTTAAAACAACATACTTTTATATACAAGATATTTTAATCAATTGATCAGTTTCTTTTAAAAAATGATACCGTATGTAAACAAATAAAAAAATGAAACCTGGAAATAAAGTTTTGAATAGTACGAGCAAGCAAAAATAGATAAAGAGTTACAAATTTAAGAATGGGCTGGTAAATAATGTCTAATTATTCCGATCACTAAGGGCCCAATAAGAACTGCCCAAGCTACAAGAATGTCAGTGCGGTAAATGATTTCGATCCTAAGTCGATAATAAGTCGAAAGAAAGATTATAATATCTGTTTAAAGGGGTGTAAAAAGGTATTCATACACAAAAACTACTGCGTTCTGCTCTCTAGAAAAGCATTGGATCCAAGAGAAATAAGAAGAATGTTAAAACTATCTTGAAAAAACTAGCTTCAGGTGAAAACGTCAATTTCTCTGTTTTGGTAGAAATGTCCGATAATTGGGAAAAAAACCATTGCTTATATACAAATCTTAATAAATGTAGTGAAGCAAAAATCTATCTACATATTTAAAGACCAATCGTACAATGTCTTAACATTGTTCCGAAAAAAACTTGGTCATATTCTTCAAAAGAAGGTTTACAGGTATAGACAAAGGAAGATAAAATATAGGAAGGTAACAATATAACAAGCCAAACTGATGAAAGAGAAGGATTCGTAACAGATGCGTTAACGATGAGGAAGACTGGCTGAAGTACAGCGAACTATCATGGTCAAATGGATACTAACAATTATTGGAAATGAATGCCGACACTACTTCCCAAACTTAAACCGAATTCTGTTAGTATTATCGCTGACGCCCGTACCACAATTTCCAGTTTCAAAAAGCTTCCAATCCAAGCAGCGTGAAGAAAATAATGTTACATTGGTGCGTGAAAATGAAATTTTGTGTTCGATGAAAAAGTTACTGAAGTTTCAGCTGCATTCTTTATTAAAAGCAGATGAATCGAAATGTGTGCGTAATTTAGTGGATGATACTAATAGAAAGGATGGATGGATTAACGACCCAGGCTGTAAGAAAAGTAATTACATAGGCTGAGGGGGGAAAAAGAGGAACATGGAGGACCAGAAAGCTTCCAGTGTTAATACTACTAGATGTCAAGAACGCGTTCGGTTACGTAACATCGCAGGCAATAATCTGGCATTAAGGAACCGTAGAATAAGTACATACCTTCAGCGACAAATTCAAGATTATCTCCGTGACAGGTAGGTTTACGCCAATACGGAGGATTCAAGAATTTGTTTCAAAACCACCCGTGGTGTACCGCAGGGCTCGGTGCTTGGCCGACATAATGAGTTTTCTCTTAAAGATTCTAGGAGCCGCTTGGGATGTCATTACAATGTTCAGGGACTTAGCCATCCTCTCCACCCTGTCATAGCTGTGCAATACGTGCTCAGAGAAACGACAAGCCTTATCATTAATGACGCCCAAATACTTCACTTTGGATAAAGTGAAGCATTGTTTCTAGGATAGTTAGGTAAGTATATCACCATGTACTTGTTGAGCATTTATTACAATAGATTCTTTTTATATTGTACTGAACAGGGCAAAAAAATTCATTAGTTTATTTACATCCTTTAAAAAGTTTTCTGTAAATTTCTTTCTTTTTATTATTTTATTATTTGTATTATCTCAAGAAATCTTAAACAGCAGAGTAATTGAACTTTTATGGTACTGAATTAAAAACTAAAAACATACGTTATGTCAGTGCTTGACCTCTTTTGGTCCATTGTGTATGATGGCTTATTAAGAATCGATCTGCCCGACAGCACTGAAATCGTAGCTTACGCTAATAACTTGGCGATATTGGTTGCAGGCATAATCGAAATGGAAGTTGAGGAGAAAGGAAACGAGTCGTTATCGTTAGTCAACATGTGGATGGAGGGACAAGGCTTGAAACTCGCTCCAAACAGATGTGAGTTCATCGTGCTCGCTGGGTGTAGACGAGTTGGACCAATCAATTTAAGTATCGGAGACCTTCGACTGGACTCAAAATCTGTCGTTAAGTATCTTGGTGTGTTAATCGACCGCTCCTTGTCATTTAGCAAGCACATTCATATGCGGGTGGAAGGACTGACACTGCTCTTAGATCCCTCCAGATGTTAATGTCTAATAAGGTGGCTCCACGACCGGCCAAACGCAGACTAATCGTCTCATCGGTTTCTTCTGCCATAATGTATACTGCCCCTGTTTTACATAAGGCCATATTGAAGAAAAGTAACTTAACATATTTGCAATCTATACATAGGAAAACATTATTAGAAATAGTTTCCGCCTACCCTACCGTGTCCTACGAGGCGGTCTGTGTGTTGTCGACAGTGCCTCCGATTGACCTAATGGTTGAAAAGAGGTACGACCTCTCTTCAGAAAGTGGCAGAGATAAAACTGAAGCTCAAGCTGATGTCAGACGCAAATATAGAGACAGATGGGCTGCAGGTGAAAAGTCTCAATGGACTAGGAGACTCATTCCTGATTTGGATACTTGGCGTAGCAGGAGGCACGGGGAATTGAACTTCTTCCTCACGCAAGCCTATACTAATCACGATGCTTATGGAAGTTATCTGCATAGAATTGAAAGAAGAGAATTCCCGGAATGTGTCTTTTGCTCCTTTCCGGTGGATACTCCTGAGCACACCGGGATACTCACTGTCCTGCGTGGGAAGATATTCGCACGAGGGACAGCCTGTCTAATGTAACTCATGTTATGACCCAGCATATGCTTCGCTCACAGCAGTCCTAGGATGCTGTAAGCAGATTCGTTACCACAGTACTGAGAAGGAAAGTGGAAACCAACAGGTTAAGAGGGTACTAGTGTGTGTTTCAATCTTGGGTAAAAAAAAAAGAGTAAAAAAGACCCGAAACGGCGGGGAGCGCTGTGAGAGTGTACATGAAAAGAAAACGACCCCTGAAGGCCGAGACCCGGCCGTCGGGGGTGGGAGCTGGGAACGGCATAGTCGGGCCTGGCCTCCCCGCCTCTGTACACGGTTAGAGGCAAGGCACTTGAATAAGATCCAGATCGGGTGGCCTGATCTGTCGCACCGAACTGACAGCTGGTGGGTCGGGAGGCCCACTAGAGGCAAGGTCACTCCCTTGGGTTGAGCAATACTTCATTGTAGGTTCGACCCAGGGGAGGAGGGAAGAAAAATAATAATAAATAATAATAAAATAAAAAAAATAAAAATCACGGTTACAAACAAGGGACCCATGTCAAGACTAGCAATAGTATACGTTAAAGACCTTGATGTGGAGGCAACGAAGGAAGAAGTCAAAACGACTGTCGACAAGGCTTTAGGAGGAACACAACATCAAAGGTCACTTCCATGCGTCCAGCATATGGCAAAACCCAGAATGCCACGGTGGTTCTGTCAGCCCGTGACGCGCATAGGTTGACTGCTCGTAGGATGGTAGACATGCAGGATCGAGCTCTAGAAACCGGAAACGTCGTGCTACCGCTGCTGGGAGCACGGACACATCGTAGCGCATAGCAAGGGGCCGGATCGCAGCAAGTGCTGCTACAATTGCGGAGGCCCTAGTCAGAAGTTGGCGGACTGCAACGAGATATCCAAGTGCGTGGCATGTGGAGAGACAGGACACCGCATGGGTAGTTGGAGCTGCAAAAAGGCACGGAAATGAAATTGTTGCAGCTCAATGCTAACAGGAGCCCGACTGCTCATGACTTGGCATGGGAGGCGGCGGCGATAACATTGACTTCCTCTTAATCTCCTAACCGAACAAGAGGGTGGTGGCCACATATCCGTGGATGACTGATAGAAATGGAGATTCTGCCATCCTAGACATTTCAAGGAAAAAGGCAATTGTGAATGTTGTTCGGAGGGAAGGCATAGTCGCAGTGGAGATGAGTGAATTTCTAGTGATCTGCGGCTACATCTCTCCGAACTGCAGGGATGTTCGCTTCGGAGATTTTCTTTTGAACCTGGAGCACCTGGTGAGAAGATCCACCAAACCAGTAATCCTCGCCGGAGATTTCAATGCAGAATGCATTCAATTAGGGGGCATCAGATCGACGAGGCGGGGCTACGAGCTAGCCACGTTGCTAAACGCGGTCGGAATGGTAGCAGTCAACACGCCTGGAGAACTGACCTATATAGGTTTTACATTTAACTTGCACTTGTATTTTTAAATTATTCGCGTTTTTAATTATTCAGGGAATAAATTTATTATTAGAAAGATAATAATTTGTTCGTTATAACCGACTTCTAACTACGTTATTAGCTCGTTAAGACAATTTTTACTATCCATTAATAATATAGGAAACAACCAATTTTTTTATTTTTGCTCGTTACAACCGGATTCTCATTACAAACGACCTCGTTATTATAAGACACTTTTACTGCAATATCCTACAAGGTTCTTTAAATATCCTAAATAGGTAATTTATTTATTATTTAATAATTGATTTGATAATGATAAAATATTTATAAGAAATTGATTACGGAATAAATCACTTTAAAAAGTATAGAATACGCTAAATTAATAAAGACATGTATAAAATTAAAAACACTCAGACAGGCTACTTAATTAATAATGTGTGCATATATATTACACAATCAATAAAATAATATGAAAGTTTATTTGAAGAAACAAAAGCACATTTATATAAATTTGAAATATAGAGAAATTCTCTTTCCATATTTTATTTGATTACAAAAATATGAGTAACGCAAAAGATGTTTTACTCATATTTTATTACTTAGCTCATTGATTTAAATAAGCTAGGAACTTTGAAATTTGAATCATTTTGTATGACAAGCTTGAATCATGTTACTGGTAAATATTCGTTAAAGCAATAATTTTTTCCAATACTTACTGTAGAGTTGTGATATCAAAACAAATATTTGACTAACTGAATGACTGATTGACTGTTGGTAAAACTCCTAGTTGGCAATTGGTCTTACTGGTAATCATAGAAGTATCTTATAATTTAAATTTATTTTTAAGTAACTTAGCTAAACTTTTATTATCTCATACTTGCAAATGCTGGATAAGTACAAGGTAGTTATAGAGATCTACTTGTGAGTGTGTAATTGTAGTCTGCTTCCAAAAGTTCTTTTGTTTTGTACAATTCGCATAACACTGTTATCTAAGAAATTTATTTCTTTACATAACATTGTTTAACTTTGTCGATGAATTGTGCTGTTGAAAGTTGTAGCTGTATTTTAACTAAGTTTGATTAGTATCGAAAATATATATATATATATATATTATTTTTACCCATCAGAATGGAATACATTAAAGATTTTCGTTGTTATTTCGTTTAAAAATGGTTTTTTTAACTGACAGCGGGATCGTGCCTCTCACCACTCACATCGATACTGTTATCTGACTGTCGTAACTTCATATTTCAGAAAATACATCTTATTTACCTTTAATTTTAACCTTTTATTGCAAATAATTATGACAAAAATAATGACTAAAACTGAAATTACTGGATAAGTTGAAGTTATTTATTAAAAAGTTTTTTTCTTTCACTTACAGCTAAAGGAAAAGTGTAAAAAAAAGAATATAGGTTTCAAACAAAATTATTACCTTATGATCCTACGTTAAAATCGTTTCAAATATATTACTGGCTAGAGAATGAAAATGGTTACAATATATATATATATATATTATTATATATATAATTTTACTTAATAAAAATTTAAATTATTTATTAATTTTAAAGTTATAAATTATAATATTTTTATAAGAATCTTTACTAACGAATACTGAACGTAAGAGGGAAAATTGAAAAAAAGTAAACGGTCAGATATTTTCCTACGACGAAATCAAATTCCAGGAGGACGATTTATCTACAAAAGAATTATTAGTTTTCCATTTCTACTTCAAGAAAAATCCGACGTGGAAGCCATAAATATTTCAATCCTTCCACGGACATATGTAAAGATTTTGAAAATGTTTGATGAGCAAATCCGTTACTTTCAAAATACCAAAGAGTTTGAATAATTTCACAAGAAATAACTGTTCTGGTTTAAAATTTTATCTTACATAAAAATTAACAGCTAACTAAAAAACAAAAATAATTGTTATTTAATGTCTAAAAAAAAAATAAAAATAAATGTTTTATAGATATAGAAATTAATTTTTTTTATGCAATGTCGATTTTACAGGAAAAAATAATAAAATAACATGTTTTAACAAGTATTTATATGAAACAAATATACATTTCTTCACAATTTGAAATGAACAATGGAGTTGCGTGTCTTGGCTCGCACTAACTGTAAAAGATAATTGCGTTCAACCAAATAGGCTCACAAATAATATAAAGAAGCAGAATTTTATTATGAGATTCTGCACGCGATGCTAGCTAATCAACTAAGAAACGCTGATTTACCGCACAACCAAATATTTAAAAATAAACTGATGAAAACAAAAGAATTTTGGGTTCACAAAAAAATACCCTTTGTTATTCTTTGATAAATTTTATTAAACCGTATTAGTAATTTAATTTTGTATCAAATTAAGGCAGTTTAACCAGTGTTAATTAATATATTATTCTATTTAACCAACCCAAGAGTCGTTTATATTTCCAGAAAAAAAAAACACAATTTTCACCCCTTTTTTGCAATTTTTAAAATAATAGATTAGAAAACTATGATTTTAAACGCATGATTAAAGTGCAGATTTCCCCATCATTACCCTCACGAAACCTCAGATAGTTCTAGCCATTATTTGGCAATAGTAAGAATTTAAAAGCGTTGAGAATTCCTTCAGTGAATACCTGTAAATTTTTTACAATTTCAGATAAATTATTATCATTTTAATTTATTAGATTATAAATTATTAAAGTATAAATTCTGTAGACAGTATATGGTTTTTACTAATATAAGACATGAAGACATGTAGCAGTCAGTACCTTTCATTCACATTATATGATAATTATTAATTATTTTATATACGAGCACGCGCGCGCGCATACACACAAAGAAATTAGAAATACCAACAGATAATATAATTACAAATTCATTAATGTCAGCAATTTAATTAATGACTAATGTCAAGTCAGTTTACCATGTTATTAAAATTTAATTTTATTTAAAAAGCCAAATATTTTACCTATTAATGATATCACTTGATGATAAATACAATATTCAGACAAAGTTAAGAATTAGAAGTAGGAAAAAAGTAATGAATCAGATAGGATCAAATATTATGAATGAGATAAATTAAGCAATGGTTGTTATGTAAAATAGTAAAGCCAAATAAAAACCTGTCTGGAAATAGTGTGCAACTAAAGCATTCTAGACAGATCTTGGACAGTAATCTATATAGTAAGTTGCAGATGGTGGGCCATTATGACTGGGATTAAATGAATATAACTTTCACACTGCTAGAACTGTAAAGAGTGGTGTTAATGTCAAAAATTTTAAAAATTAATGCTTAAATGATTACTACAAATCTTACAGTGGAAATATTCTGAACTATTGTCATTTGTAAAAAAAAATTAGTCAAGCTGAATTCCTCTTGTTAAGAAACTTTTGTAGTTATATACTTTTTAGTAGGCTATTAAGTGTGTTTTATTGGTTTGGTTTTAATATCTATGTCAGTATTACTAACATTTTATTTGTAAACAAATAAAGTTTCTGAATATTTGTATTTTAGGGATGTTAGATTAATATATCTCTGTATAAGGCAAATTGAAAAAAGTTTTCATATTAAAATTCATTTCCAGAAACAATATTACAAGCCGGCCTCCGTGGCGCTGGCGTGAGTGGTAGAGTCTCAGCTTTTCATCCGGAGGTCCCGGGTTCAAATCCCGATCAGGTATGGGATTTTTCACACACGCTACAATTCATTCATCTCATCCTCTGAAGATATAACTTAACTGTGGTTCCAGAGGTTAAAAAAAAAGAAAAATTACAAAAAAAAAAACGAACTAATTTCATTATGAAAAAAAACTTTAATTACCATTATCAAAAACATTTAACAAAAATTAGTTAAAAACCATGTACATATAAATTAAGTACTGGCCATCTAAAATATTATTCATCTAGAATAATTTTTATTACATTTCAGAAACAATATTCTCCTTAAGCAGTTGCAAATAAATGTAAATTGAAGTGAACTTTAATTTCCTGCAACGTTAATTGATGCATAAATTATTCCTTCAAAAAAAAAAGACAAAATAATAATAAACAGATTTAAAAACACAAAAAAAGTGAGATGAATGACAGATTGAAACAAAATAGTAGTTACTCTGAAATTTAATTAAAACCATTTACAACTTTAAGTTATGTGCATTGAAATTTAGTAATAATTAAAGGAATATCTATCTCTGAACATGATGTTACAAGCTTTCTTGTTATTCAGTTAAATTTAGTAAAGTTAATGAATCTTATGTAAATAATGACTTATTAATTAAATGGCATAAAGCCTTTCGATAAAGTTTTCAGTAGGCAAGCTCTTGATGAAAATGAAGAGAGATTGGAAATCAAAAACGTTTTATGTGGAGAATTAATCTATTTACTGTTAATAATATGTACCTTAATAATCATTTCGGTTTAGAGCTTATCTCTTTTACGTCTGTATTTCTGTACTTTTTAAAATAATTTCTATAGAAGGTATCATTTATTCATTGAGATTTTTTTTTTTAATAGAATTGAAACTATTTAAGTTATCAATTGAAACAATCTGACAAAATACTGAATACTTATTTCATTCAAATTATTTTACAGCATAAGCTGTAGATTTTTAATCAAATTTGAATATAGAGACAACCTTATTAAAAAAAACCTTTCTTTTGATGTCACTTAGAAATTACTGTTGGTTTCTCCTAAAACACTTTTCACAAGAAATTTATCATTTTTAAAATCAACCCTATGAACTTTCTCCTGAATTAAAAAATTATGTATAATCTGTGTTTCATAAATAAACAGAAGAAAGCAATTGTGGTTTTACTCAAATCAGGTTGGTTTGAATTAAAGATTTTTTTTATGTGATGCTTATGTAGAAATTAAAATTTTGAACCTAAAGACTAAGCCCAATCTCATTGCAGTAATTAAATTGTATGTATTCTTTTAAATATATGTTCAGGGTTAAAGAATTCAGATTTTGTTGTTGATTGGGTGTTTAGCTTGAAAAGGATTTCACAGGAACATTTGCTTCTGGTTTGATTTCTGAATTATAATGTTGTATTTTATCGCTAATTGAAAGGGCCTTCTTTTTATAGGGGGGCAGGTGATTCATTGGTTTTTGTTTAAATTTAGTTACTTGGTTTTCAATTGATGGCTTCTTTTTGAGATTCCATGTGATTATTTCACTGAGATATTTTGACAAGTTTTATTTACTATGCTTGTTTATTATATAATTATAATATATTGGTATCATACTTCACCTCCTGGATTCACCTATTACACTTTTTTCTTTTGTATATATTCTCTTTCATTTACTTAATTTTATCTAACATTCTCTTGTTGCACATCTCCAACTATGAGATTTCAGTCTTCCATTAATATCAAATTATCACCAGCTTTTGCATAAGTAATTTGATAATTTATTTTTTTAATATTTTTTCTATCTCTTTATCATCTGCTGAAGAGGTTGGCATATAAATTTTCACAGTTGTTGGAGGACTGGGCTTTGAATGTTTCCTAACTAAAATAATTCTCTTACTGTGTTACTCATAATAACATGCACTTTCCCCTATATGTCCTTTCTTTTGTGCATTTATCCAATATTATTCTTAACTGTACATGTCACTTTTTATTTTGTGTTATTTATTGTACGACTTTCTGACCAAAATTTTGGTCTTCTTATCACTTTTTGCCACTAATCTCTTCTTACATAGCTTTAAAACTTCCATTTATTTATTATGTTTGTTTCCTATTTAAATGTTATAACATTTGACTAGGTAACATACATAATAAAAGCAAGTTTGCTGTTCTCTGGTTGTATATACAGCAACTACTACTACTCATACCCATATAAATAACTTAAAGCATTGCTATCTCCTTTCTTGAATATTTCCTTTACCTAAACTCTGTAGAGTTTAGTTATTTATAGAATCTACAATATATATCCATTGGCTTTTCATTGCCAAAAAGTTAAGCATAAAGACATAACAATTAAGTATGGTTATCGGTTATTGCTAAGGTGGAATATCGTACAAACAATTAGAACAACAATTATTATTTTTCAAAAAAAGCTTTATGATCATCAATGGACAAGTATTAAAAATTCCTTACATTGATACAGGTGTCCCATATAAAACGCAACAGATCAATCACTCATCTATGAAATTTCAAAAGTCAAGCTTACTCCCCTACTCGCTACTGAAATGGACTCGTTCAACATCTGAACATCGCGGCGACGCAGTAGAACACTACCGATAGTAACAACAATGCAGTCATAACGTTCAGTGTATTG